>PVIH01005529.1:82685-122910 GCA_004025045.1 Sigmodon hispidus
TGTCTTTTGTTAATTTATAATATGTGATCCAGGATGAGAATTGTCTGCAACATCTTGCACTCAGAGAACAAAAGACACTCATCTATTTAAGAGAAACTCTCTTCTGGGCCCAAATTATTAACAGATATTTGAGTTATGAAACTCATTGTTTCTTATAAGCATCAATTAGGAGCTGGGTTGAGGCTTCGCAAGCCATGTGCTTATAAAGAGCCAGGTTTCAGGAGAGAGCACAAGGAAGCACAGCTACCTCATAGACCTACAGCATCGGGGCACATAAGGGGTTGCTGATGCCACAGCTGTTCTCTGGAGCTCGCTCTTCCTGTTTTCCTTCCTTCTTTCCTTCTTTCCTTCTTTCTTTCCTTCTTTCTTTCCTCCCTCCCTCCCTCCCTCCCTTCCTTCCTTCCTTCCTTCCTCCCTTCCTTCCTTTCTTCTTTCCTTCCCTCCTCCTCTTCCTCCTTCTTTTGGTTTTTCAAGACAGTGTGTAGCTTAGACTTAAGATTATAACAACCACCCTTGAAAAATAGTCCCGTGTCTTTTGAAGAATGAGGTTATTAACCTAAGTGTTCTATAAAGACTGAATTGGTGTCGACTGTGCTATAAAAATGCACACCATTGAGCCATCCTATCAAGAAGAAATACAGCTTACTATGGTGCCTGGCTCTGCCTCTGATATTGGTAGATCTTTCTACCTCCACCCCTTTTATATTGTCACTTGTGTTCATTTGTCTTTCAGCCAATAGGGGACATGTTAATGACCACTAATTTTATAAATGAAATTATTGCAGCTCATATTGTCCAGATGTGAACCTAAGCAGACTGTGGGCTTTTGACTTAATGGCTAAGCAATGCCAGCTTTTCCCTGGTAATTGAGCTTTCTGCCTTCTGCAATGAGCAGACACTGGTCTCCAAACAGGAGGTACACAGTCAAACTTCCTGCTCATTTTAAGGGAAGCCAGGAGCTGATGGATAATCATCACAGGCAACAACTTTATTAAGTTTCACTATAGCCCTGCTGATGCCCTGACCTCATTGCTGGACACCATGGCACACTCTGGGACAGGTGACTTAGTATTCCAACAGGTTCTTTGTATGTGTCAAATGCTGTGGGTACTCAAGCTTCCATGCAGCTCAGTTCATATGCTTTTCCAGGAAGGCTAAGCCATTTTGAGTGGTCCTGCCCCATCAGTAAAAGTCCTGATGACCCTCCTGTGATACTACAGTATAGTTCCTCCTTAGTTTGTCTTAATAATTTTGATTTTTAAATGAATACATTCCCTACATAACCAAGGCCATACTGAGCAAGACTGGGGCCTGTTTCTATTCAGTAGTCAACAGTCAGATACACTGAACACTTTGTGGACTCTTCAAAAAACAAGACATTCTTCCCTCCCCACTAAGACAGCAGCTCCATTGCTGTCTCGGCCTGATTTGGAGCAGTCTCAACATCATCTTCCACGAGATCCATGTTAGGAAGTCATCAGAATCCTTCAGTCTCCTTGTGTATTACTGCTCATTCTGACAAACTGAAAATTTATACCTAATTTGCAGACACCCCTTTGAGTCCCATACCCTGGGTTATTGTAACCAGATGAAGAGTCAGTAATTGATGACGACGCCACCCTCTCACTTTTTCACATTTGAGGTAACCTGTGCTGAGCCAGCTGTCCCCCCAGCTCCTCACATTGTTACCAGAGATTCAGTAGCGCAGCAGCTGAGAACAGATTTACCTTTTAAAGTAACCCATGTACACAAAACATGTAGATTTAATAATTTTGTATTTAACTATGTTGTTTCCTCTCCAAATCCTAGAATTTAAGAACTAGGAGCAGTTTAATATGGCTGACCATCTTAATCCTTGATCATTTCACTCAGCTGTATTAATGGTGACTCAGAGATACAGAATGTTTAGTCCAAGGTTACCTGACTCTCACTGCCCATAGAGAAACCAGAAAAACAGCAAACATTTTTCCCTCTGGTCTTTTTGGATTTTTTCCCCCCTGTGATGTAGTGACAGTTGTATCCAGAAAAGGATCTAAGCATAAACAAATAAATAAATAGAGTTTGTAGAGAGAGTACAGCTGTTTTTTTAAACCCTTTTCTGTTTCTTTTAGCGTCTAACAGTTTGTGAGTGGCCTCAAACAGTAATTTGTGAATGAAAATGTGTCTTTGGAAGGCTGTTCCAAAAGCAACCGATAGGCGGAGCCCTAATGCAGCCGTGGAGAGATTTCTTTTGACTTCTCCCCTTTAACAGAGTTGCCGAAGCGCTTCTGGAGCCGATTGAAAACATCTGTTGTTTTATTTATAGTTACAATTTCTAAGAAGCCTATTCTATAGCAGTTGAAAAAGGAGTTGACAGCTCATAATTCATAAAGTTACCGAGGCTAATCTGATAGAACAAAATGTACAAAACTCCTTCCCCTGGCGCAGGCATTATCACTTCCTGTTCAGCCCAACAGAGAAGTGGTGGTTGGCTGTGGGGGAGGGGCCGCGGGGGCATAGAAAGGGTCTTCTCTTAGATGCTAACTGTAGAGAAGAGCACCCCACAGTGAAAGCAGTGCCTCCTTCTGCTTCTCCAACCAGACTGAGTCACGGGTACTTTTTCATTAACAACATCCCAGGTATTTCCATTTATAGAAAATCAACATGTTCCCACCATTCCCACTTACAGCCAGGGAGTTTCAGCTGTGTCCTGTCTGCAGGACACCGAATTTCGACTAAGAGCTAAGGTGTTGATTAAAAAGCCTGACTAGTTACCTCCTACCTAGAGTCAGGCTTCTTTTCCTTTTCCTCTTTGCACAGTTATCTCTTTTTTATTGACTTGACCACTTCACCCCCATAGACTTGCAAACAGTTATTACAACATGCGCATTCATCAAATGTCATCTCCCTCTTTGGTACCTTATTCTGAGAATCTTCGGTTGAACAAGGTCAGATGTAATCAATATATACTTAATATTTTGCTACAATTTTATCTACAGTGCTTCTTGGTGTTGCAGTTAAGGAATAAAAAAAAAAGAGATTAGCTTGTTAAAACTAACATCCCATGGCTTGGTATTAATTCCAAATTGATGTTTTTAAGAGAACGTGTTGATACATCCCAGCTTGAGCTTCAAAGGGCTCATTTAACCTTAACATCTTAACCTGGCTAAGTCTGATTTTTTCTTTAATCAAGAGGTAGATACATTTTTGTTCATTTATTGGATGAATATGGCTTCTTTTGAAATAGGAAGATGTAGTGGCCCACCAGAATGACTTCCTGTGACAGAGGTGCTTTACAGACATGCTGCTGCTCTCTTTCAAACCACGACCCTTTCTGTTGTTAAGGTTGTGTTTACTTTTATCTCATTTGCCTTTATTATATGAAGATAGCGTTCTGCCTGTGATTCTTTTAAAGGTCTTGTTAATGAAGAAGCCTGACTTAAAAACTTATTTTCTCATGTATTTTGTCCATTTTATAGAGAGTTTTCTATGTGCTATTTCTGATTCTTTCATTTTTCTTGCCTATTCCACACGCATCCATCTTTCTCTTGTTCTTCCCTTTTGGGATAATCTGGTCACTATGTTATTTTTTTCATTTTTATTATTTATTTTACAGGTTATTTATTATTTATTTTACCTTTTGCCCCCCCCATGTGTGTGTTTGTGTGTGTGTACACCACATACATGTACTGACTTCAAAGGTTAGAAGAAGACATTGGGTCTGCTGGGACTGGAGTTAAAGCCATTGTGAACTGTCATGTGGGTACTGGGAATTGAACAGCCAGTGCTCTTAACCATGGAGCCATCTGTTCAGTCCTGGGTCACTATATTCTTTACTGGACCTTTCCTCCACCTGACGATTCACAAAGAGTCCTTCATATTTTGCCAAATATGATAAGTTGGCCACTTATTTTTAGCTGAATAAACCCAATGACATTCTTGAGGAAGAATGTGCTTAGTTTAGCCTTATGAGAAAAATATTTAATAAATGCTGTTCTGAAAATATTTAGCCTGGTTGAGTGGGTTGGCAGCATCTCAAACCTGATAAAGCAGAAGCAGTGGTGAGAGCCGGCTGGCCCACCAACCCAAGCCCAGTTTGAACAAACATGCTTCTTGTCACCAAGGCCTGTAAATGTTGCCAGGGTCATTTACATCAGCCTACTGCAAAACTCTTTGCAGCTTCTGTTGTTGGCTGTGTAACCTCCAGAATGCAGAAAGCAGACCTCCCACAAAAGCAAGCTGAATTCATTCAAATTGGTTTGCCACTCACTGACTTTGAACCAATCACTTCATTTTAAAAAATCTTACTTTTCTCATCTGTAAAATGGAGATAATTATAGGACCTCCCAAGGCTCTTGGGTTCTACGAGAGAAGTATCAACACTTTCTCGCACATAACTGTTTTAATACTTGGAAATCATTGGTAGTAGTGGTAATTGCCTTCCACTGCTTCTCCAAGGCTTCACTTTTCTTTCCTTTCTCTCTAAGCCACACACCAAATCTAAGGAGCCTTTTCCATGGCTGGAATTTACCTGGGCCCCTAGTCAAGTCACTGTGACTTATGTCATCTGTCCTCAAATAGTAGTACACAGATGCACCAAATAGTAAGATTCTAGGCTCCTAATATCTGTTGATATCAAGTTAAGTAAGGCATCAGCTTTAATCCACACAGACACCACTCTGTGCCCAATACAAGAAGAGATCCTTTGCCACTGAGATCCATTGTCAAATCAACTTAAGAAGTGAGTACATGTAAGCAAGAATTAGGATCAGGAGCCAGAGAGTCCGGCTCTTAGCATGCTTTTTTTCTCTGCAGTTGGTACACTTACTTCATCTTCAATTCTTGCTCCTTGAAAATGTGGTCTGAGAACTTGCACCATGGGTATCACCTGCAAGCTTGTGGGAAATGCAGGATCTCAGGCCCTCTGCCACACATACTTAAGGATTATCTACATGCATGGGAAAGCTTGGGTAGCACTCCTGTAACCTACTGTCAGAAACAGTCTGACATGCAGAGGGATTTACTAAATGCTTAGAGAGTTTGTATTTGTTACTGACTTTTCTTAGACAAAGGGATTTTTTTTCCCCCTTCACTTTACATATGTTTACTGATACATGAGCTCAGATTACCATAGAGCTTTAGTTAAGTTCTGCTAACTTGGTAAAGACCTAGTAAACTTCTTCTTGGCTTGTAAATGGTCTCTTTCCATGCATCCCCTCATGGAAACAGTGAGAGCACTGATATCATCATGAAGGACCTGCCCCCATGACCTCATTTAAACTCAATAACCTTCCAGAGGTGGTCTCTGAGTATCATTACTTTGGAGAGTATGCTAGTATCTCAAAGGACTTCAACCTGTGAATTATGGGAAGCATAATAGTCTGTGGCAACTAATTTATTCGTGTCTCTTACCTTGAGATGCACCAAAAACATTTAGAACAATTATGGCAAAATATTAACTGAATGTAATTGAAAATATTAATTGAAAGGTCTACATGTAACCTAGCCTTCACTGACTAATCCATTCAAGTTTTCAGTATATTTTTAAATGTCACAGAAAAGCCCTGGTTTTTAAGATGGGATTTGGTGGTTCCTTTTTGCTTCTGATTTCCTTCCAGGCTTTCCAGAACTGTTCATCTGGATCACTTTGCCTCTTTGGCAGTTTTTACTTCTCAAGTTCTGCCCTCCCTTGGCCAGCCAGCATCTGCTTCTGCTTGGTCAGTGGTTGCCAGCCTAGATCAGACATCTTTCTGGCCTCCAGTGTCACCGTGATAACTTTCTCTCCCATCGATGTCTTCTAATTGCCTTTGGGCTTCTCAAATTACATCTTATGATGATGAAGCTTCCCTGTAGCATCTTCAACATGTTTTGTGAGTTTGACTATGAAATGTATTATCAAATTTATGTAGAAGAGACATGAGCATCACTAACAGCTCTCTCCTTCCCATCTAGTTCTGCTATGTACCCCTCCCTCCATTTGCTATGAACAGAGGCCCCTCCTCATTGATTCACTATGGACAATGTTGACTATCTGGACATCAAAGCAGTGTAAAAGTGGAAGAGAATACATTTACTGTCTAACTTGGGGGAGGGTCTACATCAACTGCTGTCAAGGTGGCTTTACTTGAACCCACCAATAAATACTATGGTCATCATCTTATGGGAGTGGGTATCACATGTCTTATGCATTACAGGACACTCTTATTACAGTTACCACTAAAATTTGGGAGCCTTAAAAGGAAATTTGGGGAAACATCATAAGTTTCTTTCCCTAGCCAGAGACTGATGGAGAGAAAATATGCCCAAGCTGAACACATATGCACTACTTATGAGTTTATGACATTAACCAAATTCTCTACATCTGTTTCCTTGCCTTTAAATCAAGAATAATAAAATCTAGACATTTTTGAGCTGCTGTGAAACATAAATAAGAGCATGTGTGTAAAGCAGTGTGGGGACACGGCTTCTAGTTGGTGTCATTAACAGTCCTTCATTTACTCATTCAATCAAGAGCCAAGTGCCCACCATGTGCATAAAATGTGATTCTTTTTCCTCTCCGCATCCCCACCTACCCATTCTTTCCTTTATGGGACATCTGAGTCATGCTTCAAATAAGATCTTTCTAAGCCAACAGACCAAAAGACCAACTTACTTATAAATCAATGGCCTCTAAAATTCCTTGGACTCAACTATAAATTATTTTCTGGGTAGAAAGTTGTGTGTGTGTGTGTGTGTGTGTGTGTGTGTGTGTGTGTGTGTGTGTGTGTACATGCACGGGCACACGCCCGTGCATGCACAAGCACAGTTCTCCCCTGTTTACCTCCTGCTCAGCATTTTAATTTGCTGTGCACTATAGGTCGTCATCTTTACATCTCATTCCAATTTAGGTGATAAGAATCACAATTAATTAGCCAGCCTGTCACAGATTAAATGTGACCTTGTGCTTCAGTGCTCCACTCTCTCTAGGCTTCAGAAGCAAAGCTGTGTGCCTGCTTATATTTCGTAAGGCTTTCGCTTGAAGTTTGTTTCTGATGTCAGCCTGTTACAAAGAAATAGAACTAAGTGGGTGGAGTCGTCCAGCTTTCCCTTGCCTTCTGACCTGTGGAACAGAAGAAATGGGGGAGATGAACTTGGAGATATGAAGAACTAAGGCGTATGGGATACCTAAAGGACTTGCAGACTTCAATTTAAATCTGTGGGCAGTTTTGAAAAATTTTATGTTGGTAGTTACCTCTGAAAACAATGTCTTCATGCCTGAAGATTTATTTCATACCAATTCCTTTTTTCATTGCCTGCACTTTTACCTTCTTTTTCCTCCAAAGAAAAAGCCATCTTGTTTCTGGAAGATTAGTATAACTTATTATACAATCGTTTCAACTTAGTTTTTTCTTTAAATTCAGAGAACTGAAATCAAATAACTTAAACGGATTAGTATTATAGTCCTTATTGGGAGAAAGAATGATGCATTAAAAATAATATTTAAGTTGACTTCTAAAAAGGTACTGAGTATTATTTATAGAGCAAGAGGCAAAGTGTTAATATCCACTCTGTCAGATATGCTTCAGGCTTTCCTCCTTTAAGAAATATTAAGAAAACTGTCTTGATATTATAGATAGTTCTGATCTTAAATTTTGTCATGGAGAATGAATATTTAAAAATCTATTAACCGTGCTGGAGAGATTGTTCACTAGTTAAGAATATTGGCTGCTCTTGTAGAGGGCCTGGGTTCAGTATCTGTCACTCACAGGGCAGCTCACAACCATCAGTAACTCCAGTTCCAGGGGATCCAGCACCCTCTTCTGTCCTCCTTGGGCACCAGGCATGCAAGTGGTGCACATACAGACTTGCAGACAAACATTTATACATGTAAAACAGAGCATCCTAAATCAATAGATCCTTGAATGAATCCAATGTTAACAATGATTGTTCTTTCATTGTTAGACACTAGAAACTGTGTCCACTGAGGATATGTTGTTCACGAACCCCTAGTAACTCATAAAATTACTGATGAAAAAACGCAGGTCCAAGTTAATTAACTTGTCCAAGATTACTGGTCAGTAAGTGGTACCACAGGGATAGAAACTCACATCTCTTTGTGCTCTTCAGCATGCCAGCCCTACTGATGAAACCAGGGTGTACCCACAGTTTCTTCTTTTTTACTTTGTTTTTTAGTGTTCACTGTCTTGCCCCAAAAGCTCACTAGCTTTTGATGTGGTTTGCAGCCCACGCAGAGCTTAACAAGTTTGAAGTCCAGCGCATTATCTGTTATAGGTAGACAGTATGAACGTGCTTGGAGTTTGTTTAAGAAAAGAATTGGGGTTGCTTTGATTTGTGTCCACGGAGGGTTTTGTTGTTGTTGTTTTGTTTTTTGTTTGTTTTTCTTTTGAAGTCACAAGAGAAGATTGTTTCAGACAGAAATAAAGCTTGGATTCAGCAAGTTAGTAGACAGTTTAACATCTTGATTTAATATTGATCCCCATTTGCATATATCTTTCCTTCGTATTTCCAGTTACATGTTGAGGGGTAACAAGCAGGTTTTTTCCTTTTTTTTTTTTTTAAACACACACACACACACACACACACACACACACACACACACACACACACACTTCCAAGCTGCTTCCATTAGGAATGAAATACTTGGCTTGGGAGGCCTCTGCTGTTTCTATGGTTCTGATTAAACTTTCCACTCAGTTCTGCCAGGCACTAACTTCAAAATGTCTTTTTTCTTTTATTTCTTTTTATTTTTTTTTATTTTTTTTTTTAATGGAGACTGCCTCCAAAAGGTGCAGCTGTGTGTTGGTTTCCTCTTGCATTTAGTGGTGTTGGCTACACTCAGAGCACAGAATGATCTGATCTCCCACACACCGCTGGTGCCCAGGAGTGTTGAGGCTTGCCCGAGTTAGTCGTTTGGGAAGGGCTTCAGTTTGGAGAGAGATTCTCTTCTGTTATGTGTGATTGGTTGTCACCAGGGCCTGCAGAAAGAGCAAACAGAAAAGGCAGCCTCTGTTGTAGTATGAGTAATCTCTTCTATGACTTAGGGCTACCTGGTTCATCTGAGTTCTTGTGAGTTCGGAAGAAAGGCTGACTGAGTCTGCCTTTCATGAGAAATTATCCATTGGTTTAGATTCTCCCCTCAGACCTTTTGGCTGTTTCTGCTTTGTTTCTTTTTCCTTGCACAACATTGTCTTCTTCCAGTGAAAAATGATTTGGCTAAGTGAGAAACTGGGCTTGGATGTGTCAGGAAATCCACAGATGCTTCCAGATGCTTCAGAATGAATGTAGCTCTGCAGACCTGAGACAATGCATTATGGCTAGCTTCCCAATCAAAGTGCATTCCTTTTCAGGTCAGAAATATCTGGAAAATTATATTGAATTAAATTACTGAATTTATGTGAAGAATGTAGAAGGTTTTTTTTGTTTTGTGTTTTTGGTTGATAGCCCCAACCTGGTGTTCTATAGTTTTTTAATAACTAATTCTTGGTACTATTTTGTTCTTATCAGATTATGATTTGATGCTTTATTGTGGATGCATCAACAACTTCCTAGGCTTAGTCATTCCTGGTAATTGCTGCTTCCTGCTGGATTCCCTTATGATGAAATGTAATGACAGAAATATAGGTCTAGTGTATTTAATGGAATTAGAGAATAGTTGGGTTTAGGATTATTGAGGAAAGTAACCTTGTTTTAGAATACTCTTTAGAATTCTAGTGATAACCACATTGTTTAAGTGGGTGACAGGAACTTGTTGTGCTACCTGTGTCTGTTTCAGAGAGGAAATGCATTGAGTAAGAGACCTTATACTAAGGAATAGGAAATCCTAGAATTGTCATTGTTTTCATTGTCTCACCCTATAAATGTTGCCTTTTAAAGTTCTTATTGCAAAAGCTTGATCAGCTGTTGTGATTCATGCCTTTGCGCAAGAAAGCTTCTTCCGGCTTAAAAGATTCAGCTGGATGTTCAGTGGACACAGTACAAACCAGAGGATTCATGCTCCCTACACATGTGTACAGTGGTTTGAAAAGGACAGTGCTCTCGAAGATACTTGGTGGCACGACAGCGGTTTTCAGAAATGTCAGTTTGAGTGAAACAAAAGATACTTTGCATCTCAGGATAACCAAAGACAAACAAAAATGTCTTTGCCAAGGAGATGCCGGAAAAACAAAAGAAAACAAGACAGTCCGGTTGTTTTTCTTTTCTTTTTTCTTTTTGCTCCAGCTGAAGTAGAGAGGGAGTGTAAATGCATCTATGTGTAGTACTTTTTGAACCAGCAAGTGTTGGGTTTATATTTCAATTACAATTCCATGAAAATTTTAATTATTATTTAATGTAGATTTTATATTTACCTGCCGAAGTGATCACATTAATAAGATTTTGGAAAAAGATAAACTTTATTAAGCAATTCTAATCACAGTGCCAGTGAGGGTTTTTTTTTTTTTTCCTCTCCATTAAAAAAAAAAAAAAAAAAAAAAAAAAGCTTGTGTTATAGATAAGTATGAGGGGAGAGGATTTGACGAGTGAGTTGCATGAGTGCAGTGTGGGTCTTCATACTTAGGTGTTTACTACTTACCCCTGCGATTTTGACTTGGGGTTAGGTTGAGATTTCTTAGTAGGAAAACATTGCAGCAAATCCTGATTGATACCTTCAGTTTTCCTTGTAGTACATGGGTACATGAACAGAATGACCTTCATTTTGTTCAGTGTAGAAGAGAAGGTATTTGTGGGAGGGGATACTGTTGTAAAAAATGAATGTCAAGGGAAGTGGTTACAGTTTATCAAAGGAAATGAAATGGTATGCTCTTTGCTGCCTCTCTCTCTTTCTCGCTCTCTCTCTCTCTCTCTGTCTCTCTGTCTCTGTGTGTGTGTGTGTGTGTGTGTGTGTGTGTGTGTGTGTTTGCATTTCTAGCCAGTGTCTTGCTGGGTAGCCTGGGCTATGTTTTACCTGATGATTTTTCTGCTGTAGCCTCCCACCTGCTGCATTACAAATGCACATACACCTGTATCAGTCTTTTGTTGTTGATTTTACAAAATCAAACTTACTGTTAACTCAAAACAGATTACTACTCCTATTATTAGACATTTTGGTTCCAGGAATAACATCCTCTATTCCATCAGCCTTTTGCACAGTAGCTTTCTATAAAGTTCATGGCATATCTATGGTACCTTTATTATGTCAAAAAGTTATGACAATGACATTGTCAAAAGGCAGAGTGTCCCAGGATGCCAGGTGGAGAGCTCTGTAGGTTGAGTACAACCATAATACCTTATCTTAGACAAAGGTGTCTTTATTCTGGGGGTTGTGTAGCATTAAATGACTTAGGAGCTTTTCATTTCATTAACAGAATTTGCCTTTGCTCAGGTTTTCAGATTGCAGTCTTAAATAGTGTGGTCAGAGTCTGCATGTAGCTTCTTCAGGCCACATCTGTTCATTAAACTTAAAAAATAAATCAGTTGATGAATGTTGCAGTGGCTACATTTTAAATTCTTGGTAGTTGTTTTATTGTAGAGCAAGCCTGTACAAATATTTCTCTTGTCACAGGAAGTGTCATTGGACAGTGTTGTGATAGGTTTTTTTTGTTTTCCTTCAGAATTTAGCTCTTCTTTCCTTCTGGATGCTTGTTGTAGTAGTCAGTATAGTTAAGTGGTAAATTCCATGGGTCCATCTACACAGGGCATGTTGGAATCTGCAGGGGTCTTAGTAGAGGGGGTTTTGGAGTTTGCAAAATAACTTCCTAAGTCATACTTAGTCCTTTGAGGTCAGCATCTAATAACACTTTTTGTATTATAAATCTCTTACTATTCTATATTGATTCTTAGTACTTACAATGGGTTTAATTAGAGTTTTTAAATATCATATACATCTCATAATAACTATACCAGTAAAACTTCACAGAAACCTAATTATGCCCATTTTAGTGGAGTATATGAATTGTCCTATATAAGATGTAACCTGTGTATCATAAACACTCGAAATCATTGGATTATTGACAGATAAGTTGCTCCTGGAAATGTTTTCCTTAAGATCTAAGAGTTCGGGAAAATTGAGGTGAAATATTTAGCTCCCTCTTCTGGCATAATTTTGAAAAATATTTCTTACTTCTTTTTTCTTTTCCTTTTTGAGTAAGAAATATGATTATCAATATACTATTGTCAGAGGAAGTAATTTGTGATTGTCATTCTATCAGATGTTTTTTATCATTATGATTGTAAAATGTACTCATAATGTATGAACACAGTTTATTAAAGTATCATGTTTCTTGGGGCTGGAGAGATAGTTCAGTAGTTATAGCACTTGTTGTCCTCATAGAGAATCCAGGTTTAGTTCCTGAACCCACATAGTAATTTACAAACATCTATAACTGCAGTTCCAGGATATCAGGTATAGATTTCTTTCCCCTACAAGCTTACATATACATCATACACAGATATGCTAGCAAAATACTCATACATAATATGAAATAAACCTAAAAACTTTTAAAATCTTGTTTCCTACACACACACATGCACAAGCCAGCGGAAGTTTTGACAATAATTACATAGGGACTTAGTTTGTTGTTAGGTGGCCAGTGGTCTTTGTGTAGCCTTGCTCTGATGCCTGGACATTGATAGAGCACAGTGAAGGGTACAAAAGAATGCCCAATTCTTAGGAGTTCAGCTCTTCAGTTATGTATCATAACATACTGTCCCAAAAGATTTTATCTACTTTCTACCTAAGCAACAATTCTTTCATAATAACCTAGAAGCCAGACTTGATTGTTTTTCTGAGAGCTCCTCACACTTCACTATTAAATATCAATGTGCCCAGGACATGGAGGTAAAGAGAGCCCTGCCCTGAAGCATTTCTGATTCTCCTTGAACATCTATGTTCCAGTCTAGCCTGAAGCCTCTCTATCTAGCCTAGCCTGTACTCTGATTGGTAAAATGTCCTTACCAAAGGCAGGACACTCTGTTCTAGGAAAGATGCCCCCAGAAGAGAGACTATTGTTAGGGGATCCTGGGATTCTCGGTGGGCATTTGGAGAGTGTTCTGGAAAAAGACAAAGGTATGTCCTGGAGGCCCCAATAGTGTGTAATGTCGTGTAGGAATCCATTTAACTCCATTCTGAGTTTGCTATGAATAAGAGTAATTAAATTGCTTATACTTCAATAGTCTTCATTGTGTCTGAATGCCCTTGATTGCCTCAAATGAAATCTAACGTTGGGAATTTCTTTTATTTTCAGCTTTGACCCTTCCTGATCTGGCTGAGCAGTTCGCCCCTCCTGATGTTGCCCCGGCTCTCCTCATCAAGCTCCTAGAAGCCATTGAGAAGAAAGGTAACCAGTCTGCTAGAGAGTGTTAGTGTTTTAGACCTTTATTTCATGGCTACTATAATTTATATGTATCTCTGAGCCATTCCTGATATTAATATCTTCCTAATCGCTGTGAACAGAGGCTGTGTTAACCACACTAGCCGTGTAGGTCTCTACCTGGGAAGGAATCCTGGCTGATAATTTCTAATCTAAAGCAGTGCTTCTTTACCTTCCTAATGTGGAGACACTTGAGTACAGTTCTTCATGTTGTGGTGACCCCCCCCCCCGGCCATAAAATTATTTTCACTGCTACTTCATAACCATAGCTTGCTACTTTTATGAATCATAATGTAAATATCTGATGGTCTTAGGCAACCCCTATGAAAGGTTTGTTCAAACTGGCCCCCCAAGAAGTCACAACCCATAGGTTGAGAACCACCATTCTAAACCAACATGTAATTATTATGTGGGGGCTATTTAATTCTTCATAATTTAATAAATATGATTAACCTTGGTGGCCCATTGGATTCATCAAAAATTATTAACATACCAGATAAAATTAAGTGTTGGGGTTGGCTTCCAAGAATATTTAGTACACATCTAGAACAGATACTGGATGGAAATTGGAATGTCCCTCTGGCAACAGGTGCATAGGTTCTGCAGAGAGCTGTATTTTGCATACATGGTCTGTTTTGTGTTGTAGGACTGGAATGTCCCACTCTCTACAGAACACAGAGCTCCAGCAGCCCAGCAGAATTACGACAGCTTCTTGATTGTGGTGAGTGTCACAGGACTCTAAATGAGGCTAAGGCTCACCTTTCTGTTTCTGATGGCCCAGCCCCACCCCCATCCACACAATACCATAGTGCTCAAAGGGGCCCTCAAGTCACACACAGGTTCTTCCAGCCCATTACGTTAGTAGTGCATGCCTTGACTGTGTGGCTCCTGAGTGGAGGTGAGTGTAAGCTCTCAACCTTTTTCACACATATGAGCCCCTGAGTTCTGCAAGAATTTTAGAAACAATTTCTTGGCATTTATCAGACTCTTTGCCACGTTCCTTAGCCTTGGTCACATCTTATTTATTTGGGTCTGTGCCATTTGACTCCCGGTGTCCTCTAACCCTTCTCTGTCTCTTTCCTCTTCCCTGGCTTGCTGGATTTCTTCCTCGTTCACCTGCTACTTTTGCAAGTCATATGTCCATGGAGTACATCATGGCATTGGGTGTAATGGTAACCACACTCTCTGCAAAGGAAAATTACTGGCTTAGAGTATTAGCCCCTTCTGTGATGTAAATATCCCCACTGAGGCTGCCATCATGCTAACTAACATGATGTCATTGAATGTGGAGTTGGGAAAAACTGAGAGCATTTGGTCTCCTGAGCCAGCACCAGGCAGCTCCAGCCCACCATTACTTAAGAGACATTAACTTATTCTGCCAAATGGTGGCTTGAAATGGCTTCCTCTTTCCTTTTCCATACAGGAAAAATTAGCAAAATCATCCCAGCAGGAAGCTATCTTCTCAAGCTGACTTCTAGAATTTCCCAAATTCCTTCCTTCCTTCCTTCCTTCCTTCCTTCCCTCCCTCCCTCCTTCCTTCCTGTCTGTTTTTGTGGTTTTCTGCCTCGTACTGTTTACCTGAATTTGGATATTTAAATGAAAGAGTTGCTAATCTTGTTCTGGACAAGGCTCCTCCAGAAGTACGCTTGCCTGGGAATGCCCATCTAACCTTTACAGAGTAACCATTTGAAGTGGGAAGTAACTTCAGGATTAGGCAATTTAGGGGATTTCTGCAAAAGACATTTCTTAGAGAAAAGATTGAGACTAGATGGTTATCAGTAAGTGATTTCACTTGAAATAAACCCAACCGAATGCCTCAACTCCAGTTCCTGCGTCTCTTGAGCTTAGGCAAGCACACACTGGGCGACATACCTCCATGTGTCTGTGTGTGCCCCGTGTCTCCCCTAACCAGGTCATTTGAAGCTGACTGGCAGAAAGGTCAAGAGTGAGAGGTTTTTCTGTTTTCTGTATTTCTACTAACCTTACCAGAGTGTTAAGGAAATACTGAATTTTGTTCTTTGCCAATTGAAATAGAGGTACATGTGTTGGTTACAAGGAAAAAAAAAGAAAAAAACCCTAAAATTGAACACATGCTGAAAGTCACAGGAAACATGAAGACACCAACAACTGGTGAAATTGTGAAAAGTCATGGTTAAGGTTTTTAATGTGACCAATAAAAAATGATTTAGGTTAGCTTTGGGAAAAGTTCTTTGGGTTTTTTGTTTTGTTTTTTGTTTTTCACACCACTTATGAGATGGTGCAAACCACCAAGATTCACCCACGTCAATAATATATTTTGATGGGCAGCTTTTCTTACCCATTACCATCAAAACCCACACATAGAAAACTGGCACATTTTTATAGCCAAAAAAGAACAAACATCTTCCAAACTTGGGAGTGCATCTGCAAAAAGTGTTCCCAGGTTGCAGGCTTTTCAATACATCATGTATTATAATATCTCAGAAGAAGCCTCAGTTTCACCTGACAAAGAAATGCTGGCCTTTAAAATAACCTTATAAATTTTCAATGTAATGCCACACAGAGAAGTGACATGCAGCCCACTTCTCAACAGCCACTGTATCCTTTTACAGCATCTGACGTTAACCCAATTGAAGTGTTAGTGACTCTAAGTCTCCAATAAAGAGAGCCCAATTTAAGCAAATTCATTTAACATGATTTGGTGGGAAGGCAGCAAAGCCGTGGTTTATGTCCAGATTATTCTAATATAATAATCTCCATCCCTTCCCTCATTTTGCTCTAAAACATTTTTTTTTCCTGTCTTGAATTTTAGTGGTCGAAGTTTTCTCCTGACATATTTTGGTTTCTCTCAACCTGATTCAGGCTTTCACAACCTGGCGCTCCTCTCTTGATGTGTTCTGCTGATGGAGAGTGGCAGACTGTCACGTTCATTGCAGGATATTTAGCCATATCCTTAGCCTCTTCCCGCTAGGTGCCAGTAGCATCCACCCCTGAGTCACCACAGTCAAGAATGTCTCCAAACAGTGCCAACTGCTTTCTATTCTACCCCCACGCCCTAGGAACCACTAAACCGGATAGAAATCAACTGGTGGCTGGCTAGGACCTCAGGGTGGGGCTTCTCAGGGAACAAGAGTAGAGAAGTATTAAAGGAACTGGTTACCTATTGGTAGTGTGATGAAAAGTGAAATGAAAAGAACACCACCTACTTTCACTAAAGACAGCTGAGGGTATCGATGAGTTGCCATGGTAGTGTTAATACAGAAGCAGGATCTTGTATTGCACAAGGCAGAAACCCCGGGGCACATGGAAAGTCATGTCACAAAAATAAATAAATAAATAAATAATAATGAATAAAACCAAGAATATTCCATCATCAGCTCTTGTGGACTTTGACATGTGGTGAGTTGATCCCAAGACCAGCGTGATGTTATTTCATTCAAACACTGTAAAGACTGGATGGACCACACTTCGCAGGTTCTTAGAAGATCCCTAGAATGAGCTCCAGCCTAAGGACTCCAGACCTTAAATACTTGCCAGATTTCTTTCGCTGGGTGCTGAGGAAGGCAAGGAGAGCAGGGAGAGGCACACTCTGTCCTTGAGGCTCCCTAAGTGTGATATGAGATATATAATTGCCAGACTGCTTGTCAAGTCTCCTGGGGAGCACCAAGGGGACTGATTATGCCCAAGAAAGGGACTTGTGACCCTTGAAGCACCTTGAAATCTATATACATAGACAAATGGTGTAGCACACTTTTTTCAGGATGAGAAAATCAGTGATGCTGATTTTCAAGGCAAAGAGATATGAAATGAGGAATACAAGGGCAATGTCTAGAGGGGCCAGAAACTTCAGATATTCTTTATAGAGTTCTGTAGCAATACCCATGTAATCTGAATTGACACCATATAAATTGACTAGTAATTACTTAGTTTCAGGCTAGACTCTTTATGCAAAGATGCTGTATAGCCCTTGCACACTTACTACAGTGTGCTGTGTGTCTGGTTAGCTCCTTAGGATATTTAAGTGGCACAGCATTTTACTTCCGTATCTTTTAATGTCTATGGGTTTTGTTTTCCCTTTCTTGTCATATGTATAGTTTATACTAGTCTGATTTTCTGAGAATATAAAAGTATAGTGTGATGATCACTTCCGTCTGGCTACTTAGTGGAACAAGTTTTGCTTAATGTAATGATGCATCCAAATAATTTTTGTGCCTTTGTCTCAGCCCACATAGACCACAGCTTTTCAATGTACGAGTCATTTCCTGTGAAGGGTCTAGTAACTGCATGTGGTGGTCATGAAGAATTTGGCAACAATAAAATGTCTCTGAAGCAAAATTTAAGTCAGACCCAAACATGTTATAGCCTAAGACATTTGGGGAACCATTTCTCCATGTGCCACCCTTTACTTTCACTGTATATTTAGTTCAGGATGTAAACCCTTCATACTTTGTACTGTGTGTACTGTCCATGCCATCAGGCCACACACACCTCCGTTCAAATTTACCACTCATGTATGGTATGAACTGTGGTGCTTTTACATACATCCAAAGTTTTGTGCTCCATAGAAACAATATGATTGAACTGTGGAAGACTTTGACCTGAGTTTTCTTGTTATTCCTCCTTAGCATGTATGTCTTTAGGATATTTGTATACATTCACACACACATATATATACATATACCACATGCATACATATATGCAAGCACACATATTAGTATATCTTTGTGCATAAAAATGTTTGATTGTGAAATTGTTTGAGTTTCTAATTTGAGTTTCATTAAAAAATGAAAATTAAAGAAATTTTGCTTTGGGGTTAGAATGAAATTTCCTGAAAGTTTTGGAGTGTCCCTTGACATAATTCTGCTATTTTGTATCATGTATTTATGCAAAGCATTATTCCCTTACTCACAGTTTTTAAATAAAAATATTAATTGCCTCTGAAAAGCACTGAAGGTGTTCTGTCTCTTACAGTATCAAATACTAAGCTAAGATTTAATTCTGTATAAGAATAAACAAGGAAATCTCTCATTAGTAGGCAAACTAGTCTTCACCTTCAATCCATAATAAGATTATATGATACTTAAAACTACTTTAAAAATAAACTGTTTTATAATTTCAGTATTTGCTTTGTGTGCCTCTGTTAGGTTATATAAAAATTATTTGCATACAAAGAGATCAAGATAGCCAAAGTTTTTTTGTTTTGATTTGTAATTGAATGGGTCAAAGCTTCAGGAGTCCTTTTTTACACACACTACCATCTTTCAGTGGTAGCTTCAATACTTTCCTTTCCTCATGTAGGACCAACTTAACGTGACTCTGGTATTTTCTCAGCTTCTAGACACTGCCCAATCCAGCCACATACTGAGTTATGTAATTTCTTTATATTATCTTGTTCCTTATATCTATCTCCTTCACAGAAGAACCCTCAGTGCCATAACTGGAGACAGGAAAAAAAAAAAAAGTAATGTCAGCCCATCTTCTGAACACATTGTTCCCCAGATAGCTGTGCTCATGTTCATTCCAATTGCCAAGTGCCTCTCTCTCTTTTATGAATGCCCTCAGTCATTCTTGTTCTTCATGCCCCGATTTCTATTGGACTTCATTTCCTTTCTCCAGGACTGAGCTACATACACCTTACATGTACTGAAAAGTGCTTTGGATTACTGTTACCCCTTTACTGAATGGCTTGACCTCCTTTTTAGCTGATGGATTTAGTGGAGAAATTCATTCCTATTCTCTTTGTTCTGAGCTAGCTGGATGCTCACAGGTTAGATTATGACAGCATTAGCAGAGGCGTTCTGGAACCATTGAGGTCATTCTACAGGTAATCTTGAAATTGATTGCTGAAATGCTGTAGCGTTTTGATATTTAGTTGCGCACTCTGTTAAGATTGAATTTTTGTAGCATTTATCAGTTCAGATTTGAGAAAACCTGGGGATTTTCATTTCTCATCTTTCTGTTGTGGTACGAGGAAACATTCATTGACACACATACACACACACACACACACACACACACACACACACACACGCACACCCCATGTATGTCAGCCCCTTCTCAGTCTTGGCAGAAGCACTCCCCAGAACTGAATAAATGTATTTCTCACACAGCCATATAGGCTGGACCCCCAAGACAATGAAGGTACAGGCCCGTTTGCTTTCTGTGAGGCCGCTTTCTTGGTTTTCTGACAGTTGCCTTGTCTTCAGCTGCCCTTCCCTTTCATCATGGATTCCTAGTGTCTCTGATTTTGTCTTTTCTTACATTGATGTTAGTTAGATCAGACTTAGGGTCTATTCTAACAACCTTTTTAACATAATTACTTCTTACAGGATCCATGCCCAAACATTGTTTCTTTATGGTACACTGGGGCTTTGAGTTTCAGCACAGGCACTGAGGAGGGTCCTAACTTATCAATAACAGTGGCATTATTTCTTGTTGCCCTAATGAATATGGTATTAGTATAATAGCTAAAGGCTGGGCATGCTAAATGCTTATACTACATGAGATCAAACTACAGGGCTTCTGTTTCCCCTGACATTGCTAACTTCCTTGTTGTTCTTTTGTAAGTCCCATTTGGAAAACTGGCCCAACAAAAGTATGAATACCTGAACTATTTCTTAAATTACTTCTCTCCTAGATGCCGCCTCAGTGGACCTGGAAATGATTGATGTACAAGTTTTAGCAGATGCTTTCAAACGCTATCTCTTGGACTTACCAAATCCTGTCATTCCAGTAGCTGTTTACAATGAAATGATGTCATTACCCCAAGGTTGGTTTTCTCTTTCAGACCTCTCTGAACAGATACTGAGCCGTAGATATGCTTGTCACTCTGTGCAGTGCTGTGTATAAATGGAAGACATTGAGAAAATTCTAAGCTGCCCTCCAGTACCTCACCACCACCCTGGATTCTTTCCTTTACCACACAGCAACCCAGCATCTGATAGAAGAGGCCTGGATTAGTGTTTGCTTAGAAGCCTGTCTGTGTGTGTTAAATTGGCTAATTAACTTCTGATCACTATCTGCAAAGATCAGTGCCATTGTAAAGGTCATGATTATCTAAGTACTAACCTCAGAGCCTGAGATCCTGGACTAGCATGCAGGCGAGGAATATTCTTGCCCTCTTCCTTGTCCACCTAGAACAAAATGTATAGAGGGTGGAGCACTCAGCATCAGGAGCCTAGGCTCTGCTCTGTGCTTTGGGGACAGGAAATTGTGGTTCATGACCTTCAGAGTTTAACCTGTGATACTTATCTGAAGCTCTGAGGAAGTAGCCAATCATATTTGGTGCTGCTTGATAGAGGCCAGGCTTCTGAGAGCACACCCTGAACATTTTGTGGTTTTCTTACAAGAAGAGTTGCTTGTATTTCATATGACTGGAGACCTTTAATTTCTCACAATGTATTTCTTAATAAGAAGGACAAATGTCCTAGGTACCTCTCCTGAAGAATTCTCTATGGGCCTCCTTTTGTAACTAAAGCAGAGAGAAGAAATGGTTGAAGCATTGACTCACTGGCATCTCTACATAGTCTTACTCTGTTTCCTGTATTTTTTTTGTCTGTAACTCGTAGACGTACACAGCTCTGAAGACTACATCCAGCTGTTGAAGAAGCTCATTAGGTCTCCTAATATACCTCATCAGTATTGGCTTACACTTCAGTATTTGCTGAAGCATTTCTTCAAGCTCTTGCAAGCCCCCAGCAAAAATCTTCTGAACGCAAGAGTCCTCTCTGAAATCTTCTGCCCTTTGCTTTTCCGATTCCCAGCATCTAGGTAAGAGAAAGATGAAAAGAAGATTTGGGGTACATGGGAAGGTCACGGGTGGCCATAATGGTTATTTAAGGAGATCTAAAGATACTGGGGCACAGATGCCCATTTTATGTGGACTTGCTTTAGGATGATAAATGAAGACAGTGTTGCTTCTTAGGAGCTATGGTTCTCACAAAACTCTCTTTGTTGCAGCTCCGATAATATTGAACACCTCATCAAAGTGATAGAGATTTTAATCTCAACTGAATGGAATGAACGACAGCCAGCACCAGGTAAGGCTTTGCGACATTTGATATTCACTTACCTTTTTGGTCTTTTCTTTGTACTTCTACAAGTTTTCTTTTTTTTTAAAAAAAAAAAATACAAGAAACAGAGTAAAGCTATGTGTAGGCATCATTGAACCAATACTTGAATTGTTTCTTTTCTCTCTTCCTTAACCCATACAGATAGAAACTGGCTTCTATTTCCTCTGAATTAATGCAGGTTTCTGCTACAATCGTAACTCATAGTAATATGTTAATTTATTGTTCACAGAAAAACAACAGTGGTGATCTATGTGGCACAGTCAGACATTAGCTTTTGGAGAATTTAAGCTATCTTAGTTTTAGTCTTACTTTTTTGTTTTTTTTTACTAGCTCCGTACAAGGTCCCACCATGTCGTTCAGAGGTTGGCCTGGACCTCCAGCCACCTTCCTACCTATACCTTCTTGTCTTAGATGAGTTTTGGGAGAGCTCTCTCAGGTTTCAGGCTACTGAATAAGCTGTTGACATTTTTGTTTTGTTTTGCTTTGTTTTTCTAATACTTATAAAGTGGGGGAGTTTATAATTACTATATAATTTAAAGTATTCAGGAGTGTGTATTTTGGAAGTGATTATGCTGAGAAATGTCTGTCAAAACAAACACTCTCACTAACACAGGCAATACGAAAGCAGTGTTCTCTGTAGCTGGTTAGTGCCAGCCAGGTGCCTCTTTGAAAGCAGATGGGCTTGTAGTCATTTAACAGGGCAGGTAGTGTAGACTCCTCTAAAATGGCAGCTTTTCCTTTAGAGAATCCAGAGAATCTGTGATCTGGTAGCAGTTGACTTACCGAGCCAGTCATTTAGATTACTAATCAGCCCATAGTAGGTTAAGGGTAGTTGCAGAACCAAGAGGAAGTTTCACTTGCATTCTTTATGCCCAGGCTTTTAAACCGAAACCCCCTGCTTCTGCTATCTGTGATGGGCAACCCATGCAGATTAGCATGGCTGTGAGGGCAGCCATTAGGACAGAGCAAGGTTGTGCTTTTCTGCCAGTCATTGCATGGTCAGCTGTGCTTCTTTGCATCTAGATGTGGCAAAGTTAGAGAGGCAAGGGCCTGGGCTCAAACCCCAGCCTGAAATGATTGGGTATAGATGAGCACTCAGGATGCAAGACTTGGGAAGAGCTTTTGTGGGAATGGTCAAAAGTACTGTACCTAGCATGAGAGTGATCATCCAGGGGGCAAGCATAGTATATTCTAAAGGTTCCAAACCACAGCAAACAGCATGTAACAGGGATGCCCAGAGCTATAAACAGAGTGTACCGAGGAACCTCTCGGTAAGCATAGCCTGGGATTTCAGGCCAAGGGCAGCACAGAGGTTCCTCCTATATGATATTGAGTTTACTGGATAGTGGATCCAGAAGCCCTGAGTTATGATCAGGAGCTGCTTTTCGCACTAATGGGAAAGAAAAAGAGTTGGTCATAGATGTGCCTATGAGCCATCGACTACCTGCTCGGAGACTAACCACACAGGCTAGGAAGGAAGAGAGGCACCAAGACTAGGCAGGGCCAGCCAAAGCGCTGAGCTGTAACTGTTCACTTCTTGGCCTGCACTGAGATGCACTCTGGAGAGTGCGTGGGGTGGGGATGAGGAGAGTTGAGGAGTTGGTCATCCTCGGCTTCTCAGTAACACTCCCTGGCCTCATGAAAGCTCAAAGCCAGAAGAGACTTTTCCAAATGAATTGGTTACTAAGGGCTAAGAGCTTATTTGTCTGGTGTGTGTGTGTGTGTGTGTGTGTGTGTGTGTGTGTGTGTGTGTGTGTATGTGTGGTGATGGTGAGGAGGGGGGAGGCGTTACCACTGGAGCTTAATATAAAATGTCTTAGAAGACTGACTTCTAAAAGTAAGCATGTATCATCAACAACCATTTTCATAATGTGGCCTAATACACAGAAAAGCTCTACAGTCCCCCACATAGAAACTGATACACTAATTTCAAAGGGGGGATTAGTTCCGTCAGCTCTGCTGCTGAGGAAATGACAAAGACTGAGCATACTGGATTGTCCCAGTACTTATGTAGCCTCTCCACAAAATAAACAAACAAACAAACAAACAAACAAACAAATAAATAAATAAATAAATAAATAAATAAATAAATAAATAAATGAAAGAAAAAGAATTAAACCCAAGTAATTCTTAAGCCCCACCTGAGCTGTTTTCACTTCCTGGGATACTTCCCAGGCAGCCTGAGCATTGTCTAGGTCCCTTAGGACTTAATGGACGCTTCAGAGTTTCCCACTTCACTCTCCACCTACAGGAGGGTAGGTAGGGGCAGGTACCTTTGTCCTGAACACCTTTGTGCCCCAGAATAACCCCAGTACAGTGATTGGGTGGATGTCCCAGGAAAAAGAAATGACCTTTGCAACCTAGTGGGAATCCAGTGCCTTCCCAGAGGCCTTCACCACCAGCCCAGCATGCAAAAGTCCTCCGGGGCTTTGGAAGCTCACCTCTGGTTTATCTCTCAAATGAATGCTCATAAATCAGGCATTTCTAGAAACACTGCTCTGAACAGAAAGGAGTCTTTGAAGGACTCTTAACTGGGGACTACAAGGAAGTATTTGTTGTAGGGCAGATAGACGGCTCTTAGGGTTTTACCAGGTAGTAGTTAGAATGATGAGGCTGATGCCTGAGGCAAAATATCAATTTAGGAAAAAGAAACAAAAAGCATGGCATCTAAATACTAGCTGCAAGTGTACTTCTCTTAAGACAAACCTTTAGAGGTGTTATTGATGACTTTTTAGGGTGATTGTGTAGATAAGTTCATGGAAGAGTACATCCTGAAAAGGGCCTTGAAAAACAGGCCCATTTTCAATGGGAGAAAAGGGAAATGGCATCTTGATTTGCAGATGGACAGCAGAGCAGCTAATCAAAGTGTTGCAAGCTGTACTCTTTGGGTTGTGTATACTCACTCTAGGACATTTGTACATGGCAATCTCCAAAAACTGGTCCATCAGGCATTGACACAAGACCACATTTTAAGTGACAGGGTTATAAGGTACCACTGGGACTCTGAAGAAACAAAGATGAGAAGAGACTCACTCTATGCTACTCTACCAGTGTATGTCACAACTGGATATTCCCGGAAGCTACCTCTGGGTCCACGCTGTTCTAGCTGCAGTCTTTGTATGCCTAACTTGTTGGAACCATCTCAAACCATGGGGCTGTTTGCAATGCCTACTCAAAAAGCCTTCTGAAGTTTCTGGAATGCAATGAGCTAAAAACGAGGGACATAAGATCCTATGGGCATCATAGAGCAAAGTGCCACAGTGCCACGTGGCTAGCTTTGGGGATAAGGCCCCATCAGATGCAGTGGAAAGAAAAAATGGGTCACTCTTCCAGGGTTGTCGGGATTAAATGAGCTGACATAAATCAGCTGTGTGACTCGGTGGGTGGAGTGGCCTGGATGTCCGTGCCACTCCCCCTGTCAGCCTGCCAATGTGCCTTTGCACAGTGCACAAAATGTACAACTGTACACCGCGTCCCCTGTGTCATCCTTCATCTGTGTTCCAGTAGCTCCCAGCATGCTTTCTGTGCAGGTTAAAATGGCCCATTCACTGTGTGCATGTTCCTCAGGCCTGTTCTTTAACTGTCCTGTTTTTTTGTTTGTTTGTTTCTCCTTCAAAACTATTAGTTTAATTGATTTGGCTACATTTTTAAAAGGCAAAGACAAAAGCTGTTTTTCATTTTGATCCATTCCAGTTACAGATCTGAGCATAGACTAGTAAGTCTCCAAATGTTTAGATACACTGATAAGCTTTAGCTTTCAAAGACAGTTTTAGAAACCAACTCATTTTGTACACCCAAAACCAGAGGAGGTAAAGATTCCTTGCTCTCCTGGAAGGATGTAAGGATGTGGACGACCGATGCAGACAGTATGTTTTCTGATACCTTACCATTCCCTCTGCTATAAGAAGTCCTCAATATATTTAAAGCTGAGCAGCAGGCTTTCTGGAATCCCTTACACTGCTCACACATGGGAGTTTAGCTGACCTTGATAGGGCATCTACAGTAGGAACAGCTCCAATGAACACACTGTACCTCTGAATGCCACCCATGTTTTGGATTTCATGGATGTATTCAGAAATATTAATGTAGCATTATTGGAGTCTAACATTGCACCCTGAAGCCTGGAGGAGGCAACAAGGGACTCTTTCTCCCCTGTTCTCCTACACCTGTCAAGGTTAATTTTTAACCACTGGTGCATTGCAAAACATCCCTCCTGAAGAGCTTAATTCATGCGTCTTGTTTTAAGTGCTTTGGGCTGGGTTTTCAGCTGAGATGTAAGCAAACACTAAGACAGAGAGACATAACTCAAAGGTTACACTTCTCATTTTTTTCTCCCATTGGGTGTAAAATGAGGTCTGACCTGAGTTGTTTCAAAGGTGAAGATTGAAACTTTGAAAAAGATACATATCCTGAGAGAGACTAGAGGTGAGTGTGGGGGGGGTTGCACATGACATTGAACTCCATCTCACGAAAACTCAGTTACTCTAGATCTTCAATGGCATTGTGAGCCCTGGATTGTGCTGAGGTTAGTTTTACTTTTGTTTTCATGGCACAGTCTCTCAAGGGACAGGAAGCGGGTGGGAGGTGCTAATCACAGGGGAAAGAGTTCCCCTCTCTGCTAGACAGAGGGCGTGCCTTTGCAGAAAGCCTGTTGTCTGTGTTTGGCTTTTGGAGTATACAAACCTGGGTTTGTTTATTAACTGAAAAGTATGATCTTCCTTAGTGTGGGTTCATTGAGATCACTGGGCATAGAGTTATAGATTTGCCTCCTACTGAATGGCCCTACTTCCTAAGTTGGTTACATTAAAATTATGAAGGAACACGTTCCTTTTACCCTAGATGAGTCTTATGATTCATTCAGTTTCTTCTGCTGCCTTCTTTTTTGTGGTTTTTGCTCATTAATAGTGATGCACAAAAGCCTTTGAGAAGCACACTTTCCATGTCTCAGGCTATGGCTCACTTGATGCCAGAAGAGGACTTACTGAGGGGAGAAACCACGTCACAGAACTTTCAAATACATGTTAATGGTCATGAGAAAGTTTCCTGATGGCGTGAAATCTGCTGAAAAGTGGATTCGTGGCCTGTCTTTGCCTATGAAATGAGCCGAACGTGTACAAAACCCTTAGGAAAGGGATGCATGCTGGCTTGAACCATCCAGAAGGAGAAGTGAGCCTGCTAAGGTTTCCTGTGTGCTGAGTCTCTCAGCAGCCCCAGGTAAATGGGACACTGAGAAAGTTTTCTTAAAGGACTTAAACAGCCAAATGGAAATTACGTCCTAGGTGCTGTGACATCTATGCATTTGGTTTATTACTGAATTGTCTGTTCAGCGCACATTTATAATTATGTCAACTAGTTTGGCATCTTGGGTCTAGAGAGGGTGAGTTGGGAGGTTGATGGTTTTCTCTAAAGCAGGAGTGATTTACTCAGTTCGGCCAGCAGAGGGCTCCCTCCTTAAACTTATAAAGAGCATGAATCTTATCAGTGGGGAAAGATTCTTCTCAATACTTGTCATAGAATAGAGTCTCCATGGTAGGTGATTATACATATTTGTGAAGAAGTTGTTTGTAACAAGGTGTTCATGGCTACTTGAAAGCCTTTCTAGAGTATACTGCTTTACTGTAGATACTTTTGTTCCGAAGCTATCGGATTTACATTTTAATCGTATAGGAGGTTCTGAGGTAGGTCCAGATAGGTATGCTTAAGGAGCCACTGACTGTATCTGTTTCTCCCAGAAGGGCTCGTTGGAAAGCAGGACAATGCATGAAAGTAAGAAAGCAAAGTGATTTTTCTTAAGCTAGAAGGAGAAAACAGAAAGCCAGAATTTTGTTATAGATATGATTTTTCCCCCATGAGACCTAAAAGAAAGTAAATTCCATTTCTTATCAGTTTTTACTTTCCATGACCATGGACAGCTAAGAGCAGAGAAGGGAATTTAGGACCCAAAGTCTGAAGGTAGAGTTCTTTTTGTCTAGGTTTCCCCCCCCCCCCAATATGAAAGAATTGCCTGGGGTGCTATCTAAATTACTGTTATGTTTTGAGGTTTGGGGCTTTTGTGACTTTTATTTATGGCTCAAAAGGTTAAAGTGGGAGCTTCTGTGTGAACGAGAGGGGAACATTTCCTAGGAAAAGACTTGAATTCTTCTCTGGCCAGCCAGCAATCCTAAACCTAGTTAGTTGCAGCTTTCTCAAATAAAGGACTAGAATCCACAGGAAGGAAGGTGTGCCCTTCTCTGCCCTATCCTATGCCGCGCCCAGTCGGCCAGCAGTTAACCCAGTGCGGACACACCTCTTCGAAAGTCCGATTAGAAAGTCCTAGAACTGTTTGAAGGTGAGCTGAAGTTGACCTCTTGAAAATCTGGGCTTGCATGGAGGATGCCCTCCTGGGGCTGCCCTCCCGTGTGCGATGCTCTCTGTGAAGGGCTTCCCTGTTACACCTGCGACGCCAACTGTGCCAATGTGTGGGAGGAGGTGGACACGAGAGCGAGGCACCCTGTTCTGGGCTGTTCCAAGAGGTTCAGGCCTTCACAAACGCGGCTTTGATTCTATTTTTTGCTGAACTAGCTGGGCCATTTCCTGTGCCGCTTCACTGCGGGCCACTTGAGCCCCTGGAGCGGGGGCTGCCAGTGCATACAAGCACCATGGCCACCAGGGAGGGCTATTTTCAGCGCCCCCCTTACAATGCCCTTCTCATTTCCAGGGCGAAAACGAGCAAGTTAGTCTTGCCAGGGCCACTTGTCAGCCTGATGACAACTTTGACTTTGACTTGGGTGCTCCTCCCCCTCCCCAAATGCCTAGCTCAGCAAATATTTGAACCTGCCCAAGTTAATCATGAAGCCGCGATCTTTATCTGAGCGAGACGTGCGAGCGGCCGCAGGGGTTCCTTTCTTTCCCCCTTGCAGTAGCGCGACCCAGGGGGGCTCTGCTCGCCCAGCCGGGGACGTGCTGCCGGGGCGGAGCGCGGGGCGGAGGGACGGGCTGCAGCTTAGCCTGGGGGAGCCGGCGGCCGAGCTGGGAGTCGCGCGCCCCCGCCTTGCGCGTTCTCCGCCTGCCTGCTAGGCTCCTTAGCGCTGCACGGGCGGGCGGGGGAGGCTCGGGGGCCGGGCCCACTTGGTGAAAGAAGCTTTTGGATATTTTTTTTTTCTCGGTGGGATACCGGAAGTTCAAAGCGAAACCGCTGAAATGCATAACCTGCAAAGTAAGTAGCTTTTCATTTATGCACTTCTCCACAGCAGGCTCTTTATCTGCAAGCTGTCCCTCTCTAGTTTGGCTGGGGCGGGTGTGTGTCTGTGTGCACTGGGAGTGTGTGCTCCTGGGTGAGTGAGTGAGTGCTGCCTGGGGAGAGCAGAGGAGCGATTAGGGGAGACACTCCCTTCTGTCCCCCAGGGGGGGACACTGCTGGGAAGAGATGAGGTTTAGGTTAGGAGTTTAGAAAGTAAGGGTCAGGAACTTGGGAGAAAGCCAGAGCTTGCAGAGACCATGGAAAATCACCTGTCTCCCTGACCTGCCCCTTGGGTCCCCTTGCCACAAGGCAGCAGCAGTCAGCAGCCAGGCTGCCTGAAGGAGTTCAGCTCACTGGCCCTTTGGGCTGACCCCATGGGTGTTACTGCCAAGGGGATTTGTCTCTTTAGTTTTGGGAGAAGACTCAACATTTTTATTCAACTATTTTTTTAATCTTAGCTAAGGACATATTTCACCATCACTTTTACTGTTTTTATTTGAATTTTAAATTACATTTATATTTTCATTTAGATTTACTTAAACCTGTAGTCAAATAGAGAAACGTGAACTGGAAGGAATAGGTTTGAGTCAGTTGCCTCCAATAATGCAGAAATGCCCTAGACAGGGGACTCAAGTGGACAGCAGCTAGAGAACAGAATGCCTAGCTCTACTTTTAATGCTGTAGGATTCCAAATGTGTTAGAAAAACTAAAGGGGCTTTTGTGGTCCACAAATCTTCACCCAGATGCATTTCATCCACAAAGCCCACTCTAGTTTTTAAAATGAAGTCACATTTACATTGGAGCAGAACCCCCTCCATAATAATGTAAATGTCAAGAGATCCTGCCTCCCTGTATACATCTAGCTCCAGTTGTAGCCACAGAATTACATGCAGAATGATTTAAGGAACCAAAAATAAATCGTTAGATTTGTAGAAAAATTGATTTTTTTTTATACTGGACACTAATAAGAAGGAATATTGTAATGCTCCCACCCCCCCAGTAAGATACTGAACTAAAGAGAGAAGGGGGAGGGGAGAGAGAGAGGGAGATTGAGATTACATCACCTTCTTTAAAGCAGCTAGCAGTGAGATGGATTCCTGAGTGAGACACTTGGCAGAGAGCACCTGAACTCTGAGTTCTAACATATGGCCTCTTATTTTGGCAGAAGCATCTTGCCCAGTGTTGTTAGGTAGAAACATCGAAACTTACCAATGTTGACCATGTGTTTATCATCTTTTGCAAATAATAGGCATCTTTATTTCTGTGCTGAGTACTCATGATTTATTCTATAGTCTTGTTTTGACCTTGGGATATTCTGGTAGCGGCATGTATTTTACCTTCGCTTTTTAATGTGGTGCATTTATGGATATGTTTGAGAATTGTGAAAGACTGTCTTAAGTATCCAGAGTGCTTGATTCTCTCTGCTTCTAACATATATGAGTGATAACTAAGGACTATAAAATAGAGCTTAAGGATAGTAGTTTGATGCCTTGGTAAGCCTTTTATACCACGGAATAGGCAGGCTATCTCTAAGCCCAGATGCACTAAGGAACACAGCTAGAAGCTGCAGTTTATCAGCCTTTGTCAATCTGCCAACAGCGGAATGTACCATGCTGCAAGGAGTAATAAAAAGGGAATTTGAGAACTCACTGCTGAAGAAAACGGGCAAATTAAACACCTTGCGAAACGATGAGCTTGTAGACATTACAGCTGTGTACCGTGTAGCTTCTCAGAGAGAGGTTGGGGCTGAGTGAAGCTGGCATCCAGGAGAACTGATGAAGCAGGAGTGGTCTGGTGACATTTTTCTGACTTGATTGGCTGGGGCGTGTGATGTAATAGGTTACAGTGCAGCCCCGTATAGGTTTTAAAATGAATTCCAAGACACCATTACAAAGAAAGCCGGACTCTTTTCTTATAACTGAGCACAGCCGAGGAAACTCGCACAAATGTACAACACGGTTTGGACTATGGAAGACCTGGACTTAGAGTGTGCCAAGACAGATATAAACTGTGGCACAGACTTGATGTTTTATATAGAAATGGATCCACCAGGTAATACTGCAGTATTAATGGAGAGAGCTGGTTAATTTTGTGACTTTAACGTATACATATATATATTTTGGAAAACTGCTGTTAACAGATCCTCTTTAAGTTGCTATCTTTACTGATTTGTTTCATGCTTTAAAATTAGTCTGATTATAACTTTAAAATTAAACAGATTGTTTGCCTGTAGCAGTAAGCAGCTGAGTCTGTATTTGATACATGCCGGTTCTTGCTGAATGGATGGGAACTTGATTCCACTTTTCCGCTGCTGGCGTCTTTTGTTAATTATGATCCTTGGCAAGTTGGGCTATATTGTTGTATATTGTTCCTTTAATTAAGGGGATGTGTCCTTTGTGCTGTTTTTCTGCTGGCTGTGGACTCTGGCAGTGTGGTACTTTGCTGGGATAATGCCGGCCGGCCGGGTGCATTAGAAAGCATGTGAAATGTTACAGTGACTCAACTCTTGTCTGATGACCTGAAACTCTCAGAAATCAGATGTGGAGACTTACTCGCTCTCTCTCATGCTGAGATACTACAGTGGAAAAAGAAGTTGGCTTTCCTTTGTAAAAGAGTCTTGCTAGACACCTGAAATGATCTGGGGCAGAAATTAAAGCTGTCACAGTGCTTTCAGAGTTAATGGTTTCAGATTTAACTAGAAACCCTCGGATTCTGTGGTTGTTCCCTCCGAGGTCAGCCCTCCCTGCAAGAAAGAAGCTCAGCGTTTCTTGTCACTTTTTTTTTTTTTTTTTTGTCACTTTGTACATACTGATTTGACATTGAAGTAGGGGATAGGGGTTTTAACGGGACCTAACATGTAGAGCACAATGTCCCCCGGCAGAATAGGAACATGAAGACTAAGGAGATTTAGGTCACAGATGAGTTTCCTAAAGTGGCTTTGGCAGAGCCCATGCCTGAAGCACTAACATAGAGAAACCCAGTTCCTGAAACATAGTGCTGTAAATGAGGACTTTAAAAAAAAGTGATTACTGTGCTCCTGCAAAACAGAGCAACCAAATTTGTCTTTTCATAATTAAAGAAGAGAAGAAATGAAAGCTAGCTCCTATTATTTCTGCTGCTCAGATGGTCCTAGTTACTCACTGTAGAGGAAGCTGCCTGGGCCCACAACTTTAATACAGCTCAAGTCTAGAAATATTGACTCTGGGTTAGCTTTGAAATTTTTTTCCCATAGTCAGCCCCATTCATTTCTTAGCCTCTAGGTCTGTCTGTCTATCCTCCCCCCAACCCTCCTATCACCCACTACTACTTTTCTCCTTTTTGGGTTTTGTTTTTAATTATATTCTGAGATTTTGGGTTGGTTTTTTTTTTTTTTTTTTTTTTTTTTAAGAACAAATTATCTGCTGTGGTGCATGGAATTTTAAAATCCTGGTGTCTGTCCCCCTCTTCCTCCCTTGTAAATGTCTTAGTAAATTCAATTGCCTTTTAACTAAAAATAGAATTTTATGCATTTTTTAATTAAAATAAAATTATATTACTTTCCTTCTACTCTTTGTTATCATAAAGAAATGTTGTTCATCTGAAAAGATAATAGCTTAATTTTAAATGTGCACTTGGAGTTAGGATTGCACACAGTTGTTTTTTTCTTTTTCGCCCACAGCACTGCCCCCTAAACCACCCAAGCCCACTACTGCAGCCAACAACGGCATGAACAACAATATGTCCTTACAGGATGCTGAATGGTACTGGGGAGATATCTCAAGGTAAGGGTCTCTGCATTTCCACCAGATGCAGGGAGGGTTTGAGCAAGAGGACAGAAAGCACCAGCTTGCTGAGTTCCATTTTTAGGATGTCATCCAACATAAGCATGAAGCATAGTTGGTTGCCTTCCAAAGACGACCAGAAAAGTCACTGAGCGCTGGAGCACTGTGGGTGCTGGATGGCACGGGAAATTAAATACCCAGGAAGCTTTCCTATTGACAGGGATGCCAGGGACACTCCAGGGTGACAGAGAGCTGCCTGCTTTCTCTCTAGTAAGCAAGACTTTAGGAATTAAGGTTAGTGCCCCCTCACATTCCCTTTTAGCTTCCAGAGTGGTTACTTAGCGGGCTGGAAGAGCCTCTTTTTGGATTATGACTTTCTGTGCTGGTTTCTCAGAAATTGATTTAAAAGAAAAAACAAAAACTTTATATTGTAGATATGTCAGTCATATAAATGGATGTGTGTAAGCATATGCCAATAGTGTAAATAGGTGTATGTATACATAGGTGTATGTATCATGCACTTATTTTTAGTGGGATGAATTTATAGCATTTTTGTATAAGCAAAGAGAAATTCTTAGTTACCTTTGAAATGTGCAATAGCAACATGTGAATCCACAAGAACAGGACAATGTAAAGATATGGAAGGATAGTGCCCCTTAAGGCTAAGGGTATGATCCAATGGCGTAGCAACCCTGAGTACAGGAGAGAAAATGGTCTGTCTGTCAGTCTGTCTGTCTGTGTAAGCGTATGATCATTTAAAGTTGAAAAATAAGTATGGTCTTGTATTGTGGTGATTTCAGGGAAGAAGTGAATGAAAAACTCAGAGATACAGCGGACGGGACCTTTTTGGTACGAGATGCGTCTACTAAGATGCACGGCGATTATACTCTTACACTAAGGTGAGCCGGGAAGTCAGTCTGGGATGTCATGAAAACACTTCTTCACTGGACTTTTTTATCTCCATAAGTCAGCACACAAAGTCGTGGATTTCGTCATAGAATTTGCAAACATACTGCTCTTCACCCCCCAACTGCCCTCTGTCTCCCTCCTCTCCAAGAGCCCCCACTACCGCATCAGAAAACCTTAATAATCATTATTTTTATATTATATTTACAGGAAAGGAGGAAATAACAAATTAATCAAAATATTTCACCGAGATGGAAAATATGGCTTCTCTGATCCATTAACTTTCAACTCTGTGGTTGAGCTAATCAACCATTACCGGAATGAATCCCTAGCTCAGTATAACCCCAAGCTGGATGTGAAGCTTCTCTACCCAGTGTCCAAATACCAGCAGGTAAGTTCCTCAGAACTTCTCACACTGTAGGAACACAGGGTCGAGCCACTCCTCAGTGTAAACTTTATACCATGACTGGTATTTCACAATGGCTGAATCATATAACACACTGACTATTTCATTAAGGATTGTTATTGAGTAAGTACCTTATCAAATGAGTTTTATTTTCCCTTGTATATCCTTCCAGGATCAAGTTGTGAAAGAAGATAATATTGAAGCTGTAGGGAAAAAATTGCATGAATATAATACTCAATTTCAAGAAAAAAGTCGGGAATATGATAGGTTATATGAAGAGTACACCCGTACATCCCAGGTAAGTTTGAGATATTTTGAACTAACACATGTTATAATCAGATTCAAAAGAAGAATTGTGTCTAACCCTTTTTAATGTAGCCCATGCTTATAAGAATCCTACATTAAGCTGGCTTCTAACTGGCAGGGTCATTGTGAGCTTCAGCTGATGCAACATAATTCCTGACTGGAGACTTCTGTCCAGGCTGGACATTAATAATAACTGCTAATTTCAGTTTGTCCAAGCTCTGGGATGGAAATTTCATATTTATCCCTCCTGCTGTGAGGAGAAGTGACCGTGTTCACTGTGCTAATTGCCATAGGAGAAGCCAACATGGATGATAGAAAATAAAATTGTCTTTTAAAACACTGACCACATTGTACTTACATATTTAGACACACACACACACACATACACACATACACTAGTTAGTGAAAAAAAGAGACCATAAATTTGAAAGAGAGTAAGGAGGGGTATATGGGAGGATTTAGAGAGAAGAAAGGGAATGAGAAAATAATATACTGTAATTTCAAAAAATAAATATAAGAAATAATTTTGAAAATTTAAAGTAGACAGAAAATTCTCCACAAGAAACCTCTGTTACAGTAGCCTTTGATTAGAGTTTGTGGATCCCTGTCAAGCCTTGCTAACAGAGCCTGCACTGCCTTGCCCTGACTCTTGACCCTGTATGGAGGATGTACACAGTACAGACTTCTACCCAACCCCCACCCCCTTGCTACTGTTGTCTGAGCAATACAACACAGCTGTTTACATAGCATTGATGTTGTATCAGGCTTAAGCAATTTAGAGATGATTTGGAGTTGATGAGAAAAATTGCACAGGCCCCATGTGGCCATTACATCACTTCAATAAGGAATAATAGCATCTGGCTATTAGTGGCCAAGAGGGCTCCTGTAACTAAGCTTATGGTACCCATGGATGAGTGTCTTCGATTAGCAGCGCATTTGCATTGCATCACTAGCTAGCATGACTCTCACAGTAAGAAGTCGTATTCTGAAAGGGATGACATTGTCTTATGAAACTTGTGTTGCAGGAAATTCAAATGAAAAGAACAGCTATTGAAGCATTTAATGAAACCATAAAAATATTTGAAGAACAATGCCAAACCCAGGAGCGGTACAGCAAAGAATACATAGAAAAGTTTAAACGCGAAGGCAACGAGAAAGAAATTCAAAGGTAGGTGAGCCGTGCGCATCCCCAGCTCCCTTGTGACAGAAGGAACATAGCTTATTGAAGACTGGACGAACTGATGCTCTCACTTTCTGTCATTTGAACAATTTTAAAATGAAATAAACAGAGCTTTCTGGTGTACCCAGGTACTTAGCAATATGTTTTTTCCTGCCTGCAGGATTATGCATAATTATGATAAGCTAAAGTCTCGCATCAGTGAGATCATTGACAGCAGGAGAAGACTGGAGGAAGACTTGAAGAGGCAGGCAGCTGAGTACCGGGAGATCGACAAGCGGATGAACAGCATTAAGCCAGACCTCATTCAGCTGAGAAAGACCAGAGACCAATACTTGATGTAAGTGTTTGAAATGGAGCCCGAAGAACTAACAGTGGCTAAAAATCAAAGAACAGCCCTCAATGCCTTTTCTGTTTTGCAAATTTTTTAGGTGGCTGACGCAGAAAGGTGTTCGGCAGAAGAAGTTGAATGAGTGGCTGGGAAATGAAAACGCTGAAGAGTAAGTAGCCTCTGAGGGTGGGAGGTAGCTGGGGGGTGGGGCTGGGGGGTTGTTAACAGGTTTTCACCGACCTTAGGACATCTCCCAAGCAAAAATGTTTAAACTCAGTAGCCTTATCTAGAGTTTTACAAAGGAAAAGTTGAGCCCAAGAAGACTGGAGTGGGGTTTTTGTTTTTCCCACAATTATGTAAATTGGCCCGATGTGTCCAGAATGATGTCCCTGAACATCAGAAAAATCCCCAAATATTTTTGGAACAATGAGAGAAAAACAATTACATTTAGTATATTTTGAAGGTTAAGTATAGGTTTGGTTTGAATTGAGAACTGGCTGTTCTCTCAATAGGTCCTTGTTTCTGCCCATGGACCTAAGGCTGAGTGCAGTCCTGAAAACGGAGATAGTAATAACCTTTGCTAACTGTTCACCCTGGGGGTAGTGGGGACGGCTGAGCTCAGCTCTCTGATCCACCTGCTTGGAAGGAGACCTTGGGGACGGCTGAGATCACACACACACACACACACACCCTTTACTCACAACCCTTCCCTTCTGCCTGTGTAGCCAATACTCGCTGGTAGAAGATGATGAGGACTTACCCCACCACGATGAGAAGACATGGAATGTTGGGAGCAGCAACCGTAACAAAGCGGAGAATCTGTTACGAGGGAAGCGAGATGGTACTTTCCTCGTAAGGGAGAGCAGTAAGCAGGGCTGCTACGCCTGCTCTGTAGTGTAAGTAACTCCAGAACACTTACACATGTTCCGTTCATTTATTCAGATCAGGATTTGAAAAACGTCTTCACCTAGGAGAATCATAAAGTATGGTTAGTCTAGGCAGACAAGTAAATCTGTTAAGAACCTAACAGAGAAACACCTGTCACCATATTGTCCAGCAACTGAGACATGGGTTCCAATGTCAGGACAAGTTAATCCCTAGAAGTCTTGGGGTCTTTTTCCCCCTCATTTTAAGTGTAAACAAATGACCATGCCTCCTCACTGTCTCCACTCCTCTAAAAGTCAATATAGTTAGAATTTTTGTGAGAACATCACATAAAATAAAGTAATTCTTCAGGGATTGACCAAAGCAAGAAGAGGTCATGCAGATATGCACCCCAAGGAGGCATATGTCTGCCTTGTAGCCTAGTTTCTTTTTATTTCATAATGGTTTGGGAAGTACTTTGAAAAGTAAGATTTGAAGGTTGAGCATCATGTCTATAATGGTAGCACTGAGAGTGACTGAGATCACATAGGCTCTATGTGGAGAGCCTGAACCAAGTGAAGGAAGAGTGGATTTGAATTCCCTAGCATTGGGACAGAGAAATAAATGTCCTTCCGTGTGGAAAGACACTGAAAGTGCCTTATATGCTGTGGCCAATCGCTTCTTCATTTAAGAACTATTCCTGGAAGTCAGAGGGAGAATTTTAAGTTAGGATGAGAGAAAAGGAGAATTCAGAATAAATGCCAAGATGGAGAATTGAGATGACTTTTCAAGGAGAAGCCTGAAGGAGACCATTGGTTGATATAACCGGAGGAAAGCTAGCAGTGCTCTGAAACAGTAATACCAGCCCCTGTGAGGTTAGAAAGTGCCATTTGACACATGCTTGGGACATGTGTGACATGCAGCCACATGTCTATCTCATGTCTCTCCCTCCCTGTTTAACTATTTAACAGTCCAGTGAAGCAGGTCCAAATGCTCAGCCCTTGTGTGTGTTACTTGATCAGTAAAAGCATCACTAATAGTTTACTATGACTTTGGGGCTTTGACTCCCTAGGAGTGAAACAGACTCTTTTACTGTGCCCTTCCATGATGATGCCTTTATTAAGAATACCCCGAGGCATTCAGTTTGTCTGACATCAGCACAAAATACTTATTTTCGTTCCTTCCCCCCTTCTCCAGGGTTGATGGCGAAGTCAAGCACTGTGTCATCAACAAGACTGCCACCGGCTATGGCTTTGCCGAGCCTTACAACCTGTACAGCTCCCTGAAGGAGCTGGTGCTACATTATCAACACACTTCCCTGGTGCAGCACAATGATTCCCTCAATGTCACCCTAGCATACCCGGTATATGCACAACAGAGGCGATGAAGCGCTGCCCTCAGATCCAGTTCCTCACCTTCAAGCCACCCACGGCCTCTGGGAAGCAAAGGGCTCCTCTCCAGCCCGACCTGTGAACTGAGCTGCAGAAATGAAGCCGGCTGTCTGCACATGGATCTCGAGCTTTCTTGGACAAAAAGAAGTCGGGGAAGACACGGCAGCCTATGGCTGTTGGATGACTAGACATTTCTAACATTATCCTTGTTCTTTCTTTCTTTTGTTTTTTTTTTTTTTAATTTAAAGCTACAACACACAGAGGAAAAGAAATGCAAAAATCTCTCCGTGCAGGGACAAAGAGGCCTTTAACCATGGTGCTTGCTAATGCTTTCCGAAGCTTTACCAGCTACAAGTTGGAACTTTGGAGACCAGAAGGTAGACAGGGCTGAAGAGCCTTCGCCTGTGCCTGGGACCGCTTGGTCCAGCCTGGTTTAGCCTGGGTGTCGCTGGGTGTGGTGAACCCAGACACGTCGCATTGTGGGTTATTATTTCCTTTCAATGAATGAATGATATGGAGCAGAGAGCCACATCTGCTCACACAGGACACTTCGAGAGAACATTAATACAGTATGTTTGGAGGAAAAACAAAAAAACACCAGAAACTGTTTTACTTAAAACTTGTCAAATCAACAACCCACCAACAGAAAAATGAACGTGGACAAGGAGACTTAAAATGACATTGAGTATATAAAATATGTACATAATATTGGGTGACTAACTATCAAATACATGGATTTGTATCAATACCAAATAGCTTCTGTTTTGTTTTGCTGAAGGCTAAATGTGCAGCACTATGCAATTCTTAATTTTTATTACGTTGTTTCCAGTTTCGAATATACCTTCCGAATAAGCTTCTTCCCTCATCCCAGTTTTTGTTGCTTGAAAATATTGTCCCTCATTTTTGTTAATATTTGTTTTGTTATTCTTACTTTTTTTTTTTTTTTAAGAAATGTACAGGATGCCAGAAAGGAAAATGGCTTAAGAATTAAAACTATGAAATATTTTACAGTTTTTCTTGTACAGAGTCCTTGGCTGTAGCCCAAGGTTAAAAGTTCATAACAGATTTTTTTTTTTTTTGACTAAATGTTGGGCAGGGCCTGATAAGCTTCAAAGCTGCTTTATTCAATAAAAAAGAAAAAGAAAATGATATATGATATGACAAAGTATTGCTGAGTCCAACAGTGTTGTTTTAAGACTCTTGAGATACGGTACCTGGCAATGTTTGTTTCCTAGTGAATTGTGAACTTCTTGAATCTGGAGGGAAAGTTAGCTGTGGGTTGTAACAGGTGTGTGTGGGGGGGCATGGTAGTGTGCACTTTCTTGAGATTCCAGAGGAGGGGAGAAGAATTGAAGAAGTGAGGCTGCTTTGTCTCCATCTTCGCCCCATCTGAATTTGGTAGTCATTGCCAATGTACAGCAACTCCAGAACTACTGTTAATTCCCACGGCAGGCTAGCTGGCCAGCATCTCCATTCTCATGAAGAAAGTGCCGAGTTTGTTTTGGGGTTCCTGGAACGGGCGCTCTTTGTTATTCTTGAACACACTGGTCTCAAGGTTGAATCCCTGCCTTCAGGAAATATGTTCTTTCTCTTTTGAAAATGGGGCTAGTCACGGCAGCCAGCCACCATTCCTTTCCACAAAAGCATGATCTGAAAAACAATCCATTTAGCTGAACACTTGTTATTTTCCTAGCTCTCCATTCACTTTAGTAAAGCGAGCAGGCCCAAGTAGATGGTCACTGTGCTCTGTGGAAATTGTTAAAAGAAATACCAACAGTACTTCTTCCCACTCACATCATTGTGCATGTCATACTTCACGGTGAGGAAAGGGAGCAGTCGGTGGCATCTTTAAGACAGGAGTTTCCTTACCCTGATGTTCACGTGGAATTATGTGCTGTGAAGAGTGGAGGCTAACCAAAGTCACGGTCACAGGCATTCTCAGTTTTACTTTTCCTTTCTCGATATCAGATGCACCCAGTTTCTCTATCCCTTCTAGACTATGGTGAAGGTATTTTGTGTTTTAGTGTGCTGCTTTCACCTTTTGGAATTTGCAGCCTGGTGGCTAGGTTAATGGTCTGTAGAATGTATTGTCTTTCTTCCTATAAAGCCACTGCTTATCTTCAAGAACAAAAGTCAGCCAGAGTGTGAGCCCACAAACCTGACTCTTCTAACCTGACTGTGTACTTACTGCCAGACAATTGATGGTTCCCTGGGTTTATTCTGGGCTTAGCAACCTCTGGTGGTGGAATTCTGCTGGTCCACATAAGATTGGAGAGTTCATAGTTGTTTGTAAAATTTGTTGTGATTGGAGTTTTCTTCCTTCCTTCCTTCCTTCCTTCCTTCCTTCCTCCCTTCCTGTCTTTCAAAGTAGCACATCATGTATACTACCAAATGCAAATAACTTTCATTTTAATTTTAAAGATGGATCTGAGATTGGCCATTTCATTACAAGTTCTCTTAGGTTTTTTTTTTTTTTTTTTGTTTTTTT
>PVIH01005530.1:0-34326 GCA_004025045.1 Sigmodon hispidus
TTTTTTTTTTTTTTTTTTTTTTTTTTTTTTTTTTTTTTTTTTTTTTTTTTTTTTTTTTTTTTTTTTTTTTTTTTTTTTTTTTTTTTTTTTTTTTTTTTTTTTTTTTTTTTTTTTTTTTTAGTCGAAAGCTTATTTTTGCTTCCTCTTAATGGGGTTTCTTCAAAAACAAGCACTTTTCTCATCCATGCTAATTATTTTCTGAAAATCTGGGCATGCGGTGATACTTCTTTTTATTCCTAATGGTGGTAATTTGTATCTTTCCCTTTGTTAATCTTGCTAAATATCAGTTTTACTGATATGAAAAAATTTAATCATGTGTTCCTTTTTGTTCTGTGTCACTATTTTGACACAAGGTCTCATTACCTATCGAGTAGCAGCTTATAGAAATTCTTTGACACATTATTTCAGTCAAGTGCTTTTGTTTCTTTTTTATGTATAAAACAGACCAGTATATTTATTTGTCCATGTCAGTTATGTTTTAGAGTGACCACAAAAGCATAGATTTAGTTCAGTTATCAAAATTATACATGAGCTTAGGTTGCTATAGAGAAATATTAGCATTTGGATCAATTAGCACTAAGTTTTGTGGGCATATTGTTATGTGCCTTGTGTACCTTTGAGAGAATCAACAGAAGAAAAATGTAATAATGTAGACACTGGTTTGAAGGCCACAGATAGGTTTACATATTGTAATGATGGTATATGTGGGATCTAGACCACCCTTTTAATTTTTCAAGACAATTTTGTTACTTTTTCTTAATATATTAGATTTGTATCCATTTTTTCTCTTTCTCTATCCCAATCTAATCAGTTACTAAGAATATTCTAATCTAATTGCTTTATAATTTTTTTGCCCTTCATATATATATATATATATATATATATATATATATATATAAAAGTATTTGGTTCAAACCTTACTTTTCTTTTTCTTCCTTTTGAGAGAGTGTGTTTATTTTCTTCTTGATTCTGTCTTTTCATCAACCAACTAAGAAGTCTCCTGATTAAAGTTTTTATTTTAACCTAGGTAAAAATTAGGAAAATCACTATACATTCTGAAATAGTACATGATATGAGCCTAAAAGGATAGCCTAAAATTTAATGAAAAATACCCTTTAAAGTTATTACTTATGGTGTATTCTATTCTCATTTTAATTTTGTTCTATTCTATGTAAAATAAATATTGGTAGAAATCAGTTAAATCTAATTAAAGCTTGTTATATAACCTTCTAGAATGATTATGTATAGATAAGTCTTGGGCTGTTTTTTGAGATCCTTGTGAATATCCTTGTCTAGAAAATAGGAACTTTTAAATTTCATTTTAACAATGACTCAGAAATAGGCTTTCCTCAGTGACATAGCACACATTGAGTAGCAGACAAATAGAATGGAGGCAGCAGTTTGTTAAAGGCCCTTACATATTGTGATGCACACAATTTATAATCCCCCTTTCTTTCCTGTTTATGTTATTTAATGAAAATGCTGGCCATGTCAGATGATTTTTTGGTGCAGTACCTCAGGCTTGCACATTAAGCAAGAAACATCAAAACCACCTTTACCTGTTTTTTAGTATTGTTTCTTCCATGTTTTACTGCTTATTCTGTACGTCTGGGAGTTTTCTGTCTCTTCATTGACTGTTTCTCATGTCTGAGATATCCACCTCCTACAGTGATTGTGGAGCGAACCTTCATTCTTCTGAATGTAACAGGGCATCATGAAGTTGCTGTTATATAACTGAAAAAAAAGTTTTGTTCAAAACAATAACTGTAATAAGTATTTTATCAGAAAATTAACTTCACATATTAGATTGATGTGAGAGTTAGCTTGTCAGTGATATATTCAAACCAGTAGGCTTCTTCAGTTTAAGGATAAACCTGTTTGTGGTGCAACGTTAATATTATTATTATGTTATTTTTATTGTGTAGACGAATTATCTTATGAAGAATATGAGCAAACTCCCTATAAAGTTTTGTTAAAAATTTAAAGTTTATAGAAAATTGTGAAAATATTGTGATAATTAAGTATCCTTTACCTTGACATTTTGCCTCATTTAATTCTTTTACTTATATATGTGTATATATATATGTATTATTTATGCCAAACTAATAATCAGGTCTTTTCTGAAATACTTTATGTACTTGTAGGAATTAGGAAACTCAAGTAGTTAACCATAACTTATATTTAATACAATACTTAGATATTTTTTGTATCTAAAATGTTACTTAAAATTTTTTAATGTCACATTCCCTTAGTTTCCTTAAACCTAGAATAGTTTCTTCACTTTTTAATTTTTTTTATAACAAGACCTATGAATTAGTCTTGCTTCAAGTATCTTAGTTGGTAATTGAATTTAGATTGCTCATTTCTGAGAAATAATTCCAGGTCAGAAATTCTTTGTGGGTCACATGCAGGGCACCTGCCTGCTGTTATGTTAGTGGGTTACATAATTAGAATCCAGTTGCTGTTGGGTAGGAGCAGATGTTGCCATGACCTCTGGTAGTCACTGATATTTTTATTGATATATTTATTCATAGTTTTGCCTCTTTAACAATGTCATACTGATGAGATAATATAGCTCATAGCTTTTTAAGATGGGCTTGCTTCTCTTAATGCGAATTTAAAATTTTTCCATGTTTTCAGCACTGAATAGTAAATGTCTTTTTAACAGTGACTGGTGTTATATGATCTGGATGTACCATAGCTTAATTATTTATTGGTTTACTGAAAGAAATCTTGGTTTTGTCAGTTAGAATAAACTACCTACAGAGTCATATGTATAGTGAGGGTTAAGTTTTCGTTTAACTTGGGAAAACACTGTGAAGCTCAATTGCTATATAATACAGTCTAATGTTTTAACTTGTTTTCTGTTGTCACAAAGTATTTGGGGGTGGGTGCGTTTTAAAATTGAGGTTTATTGAAGTGGTGCTTTTAGAGAGTGCAAGCTCAAGATTGAGCCCGTTTTGAAAAATTACTAATTATTGATTTAATTTTTTAAACAGCTATCAGATTATCTTTTTTATGTCAATTTAGGCAAATTATTTCAAAGTATGAGTATGCTTCATATGGATTTTTAAACTTGTGAGTAGTAAATTACTATAATTGTAATTTATTATCTATCTGGAGTTTATAGAATCTATAATAATACTTCAGTTCCTTATATTAGTAATTTTTAGCTTACCTAAAGGCGTATCATTTTTTTAGATGGTGAAAGAAGCAACTTTAAAAAAACAGATATTTTTATATTGTTCTGCATACTTGTATCTTGTAACACCACATATATTCAATGCCTTTAGAGGTCAGAAGGAGTCCGATTCCCCTGGAACTGGAGTTAACAGATGGTTGTGAGCTTCCATATGAATTCTGGAAAGTGCTGCTCTTAACAGCCGAGTCATCCATCTCTGCAGCTCCTTTTTTGATGTCTAATGCTTTTTAGAAGTTTTCTTAGAATGTCTGTCTCCTTGCTTACTTACCCGTGTGTTTGAAAGTTTTCTACCTCTTTTGATAGACTACTCAGTACTTTACTCACAGTTTTTTTTTTTTTCTTTTTTTAAAGTTTCCAGCCTGACCTGACATTCCAGAAACGTTTGACATGTCTGTTTTTAATACTTGTATTGTCTTTTCAAACTGTATTTGTATCTTTCAGTATGGAAATCGTGAATGTGACTATTGCATAGAAGGATTGATATAAGCAGGCCATTAGGAATTCAGTGGGTGTGAGTCTTGGTGATTCAGTGCTATCATCAGCGTTTTTTAGCCATCCACTGCCATCCCTGTCTTTCGATGGCTTCACTTTGATGTGAGCTTGTCATTGTATTCGCCTGATCTCATTTTCTTACTTGGCATGTATGGAATTTGAATTTTTTGTGTTAATATCTTTCTTGGACTGGGAATTTTTTTTTATATATTTTCTTCATATGTTAATTTTTCTCCCCCCCCCCGGGCTTTCTTTTAGGGACTCCCCATGTTCTAGTTTCTTTTTCATTGTTGTGATAAAACACCATGGCCAAGGCAGCTTGTAGAAAGGTTTATTTGGGTCGCAGAATGAGAATCTGTGATAGTGGAACAAAGGCATGATGGCATATACAGGACACTAAGGGCTTTAAAGCCCAAACTGGGTGTGGCTGGAGTCATTCAGTTCTCAAAACCAGTCTTCAGTAACATACCTCCTCCAAGAAGGCCATACCTCCTAAACATTCATACACTTTGCCACCAACTGGGACAAGGTTATCTAAATTCTCCAATCTCTGGAACACATCTCAATGAATTCACTTTATAACATATATGCAAATTATGTTCTATCCATATTTTCTTATTTGATTTTGTTCTCTAGTAAGCAAATTTTCTGTTTCAAGTTAATCTATCTCTTTAAAATATGCTTAATTTCCTGTTAATCATTTTTAGCTCTTAATTTTTCTAATTTTGATTACTTATTTTCAAATATTTTGATTCTTTATAATTCTGTTTTATCTGCATGTATCTTTGTTCTTTTTTTGATTTATTTTTATATTTAATAAATTCATTTTTTTAATTTTCCTGTTATGCTGGGAGTTGAACCTATGGCCTTGTACATCTAGGTTCTTCTACATCATCCTCACCTCAGATAACTATTATTTAAAAATCTGTAGCATATTAAGGAAAGTGGTAGAGAAATGGGGGGAAAGTTGAATTGATGTTAATCACAAGTAATGATACGGAACAAAAAGTAAAGGGTCTGGAAAGGTTAGACCAGGCCTATAGATAGACCTGTGCCTAGCTACTCTAGGGACTGAATCAGGAGGATAGCTCACCTAGACTACAGAGTGAGTTCCAAACCTACTTGAACAATTTAGCCATATCCTGGAGAGGGGTGGGGTGGGGTGTGGTATGAGGAAATTTTCATTATTATTATTAAATTGTTTGGTTTGAATTGTTCAGATTGAAAAATCTAGCAGATGTTTTGTCTCTAAAATTGATTGGAGAGTTAGGGTTGATTTAGCTTCTAAAAGTACTCTTAATCATAAAACTGGATAGTGTGATAAATGACCCAGGCATATGTATTCTACCTTTTTTTCCCCTGCAAGTTTATTTTAGAAATCCTAAACAAAACCTTGCCCTTTTTAGTTCCCTTTGTTGAGATGACATTTCATATTGTTTGTACTGACCTTGAACTTGCTCTGTAGCTGATGAGGATTGTGAGCTTCTGATCCTCCTGCTTCTACCTCACAAATACTGAGATTTCATGTTGCGTGAAACACTGGTTAAAATTTCCTCTCTGAGATAAAGCTTTTCTTTTTGAAATTCTTAAACGAGACAGAGGTAGGTTAATATATATTTGTAGTATAGTTTAAAAGAAGAACATACATATCAAGCTGTTTATGGAAGTACACTTTTGACAGAATCTTGATGTAGACTGGTGTTTTGATAAGCAAAAGCAAGTGATGAGTTTTTATGTGAAAGAATGTGTGTCAAACAATATCTGTGATACAACATAGCATTCTAGTTCAGCTAAAAGGAAGATTGGAGCCCTGTACAGTGGCCTTTAAATTGTCTGTATATTTCATTTGCATTAGGAATTTATAGTTTTAGCAAATAATAAACTTGGTATCAGCCTGAAATAACCAATTTTAGAAGTGACAGGCATAATGTAAGAAAATTTGTCTAGCTTTTTGAAAGCTATAGTAGTATGATCAGCTACACACCATGTAATTCAGGTAACAAAGGGTTTCTACACAAAACCATTTGTGTTTTCTCTGTAAGAAAGGTTGAGCTTAAATATTTGTCCATGAAGTAGGTTGTCTTAAAATCTAGGGCAATGATTAGTTTCCTGTTAAAACAGGAAATTTAAATAGCAATTTTTTAAAAAGTTGCTGTTTTCCTGTCAGGATAGTAAGACTAAAATTAGGTAAAATATTATTTTCTACAAGAATGCAAGTATTTTGTTATGTCAGGTGTATTCTTTAATGTAGAAAGTTGTAAATTAATTTTAATTACCTTACTATTATGTTCTAGGAAAAGTTTGATACAATAAATGTTTCTATTTTGAGCACATACAGGTAAAGCTGGAACAAGGTGGTTGAAGGAAAGATGATGTTCATCAATGAGATACAGGGTTTGGGTGTGCAAAACAAATTTAAAAACCTTGTGGATCAGTGTTCTGAGGGAATTTGAGAGGAGGTAAAAAAAAATGGAGTTAAAATTGACTTGTTCAGACTAAACAAATGTTTAAATTGCATGTCAGTGTTTAAAACTTGGAGTATTAGTCTTTCAATCTGCACAGAAATTTTATGGTGGCAATTTTTATTTTAATTATTTATTTCTTCTCCTAGGTGGTATCATGGAAAACTTGATAGAACAATTGCAGAAGAACGCCTCAGGCAGGCTGGGAAATCTGGAAGCTACCTTATAAGAGAGAGTGATCGGAGGCCAGGGTCCTTTGTACTTTCATTTCTTAGCCAGACAAATGTCGTCAATCATTTTAGGTAAGTCTTTGTTCCTAGTTTAAGGTATTTAATCTGACACATTTATAAATATATTTACTTTTGCAAAAGTGAATGTTATTGGCTTCATAACATAATAAACTTGATTTCAATTAAGTTATTTAATCAAATATTAAATATTTTTGAAATGTTCAAACTTTTTGTTTAAAGATAGCAATATTAATTAATCTTTACAATGCCAGTTTTCAAATATATTCTGAGGAACATATTATTACAGATGCCTGAGGAATATATTATTACAGATACATTTTGAAAAAGATGAATGCTAAAATGAAAGAAATAGAGACTAAGACTGTAGAGTAACAGAATACAGAAAACACTGTAGAAATTAAAATTGTCCTTAGTTGTTTTCAGCTTTACTATTTTGAAATTCTGTATATGCTCACTTTTTTGAGATAAACAGGTATATTTTCAAGTAAGGTGTCATCTCTGTATACAGATATAGATCATACTATATTGTATTTTTATGTGAGATAATAAAATGTAAAGTATTAACTGGTAAGATGTTCTTTGACTTTTAAATTTTAGAATAAGATTTTAAGAGTTTTGTCATTTTTATTACATGCATAATTTCACAAAGTATAATAAATATAGAAGTATAACTTCATAACGATATTTGATCTTGATTTTTATGTAACATTTCTATTATATTTTACATGAGTTTTAAGTGATTTGTATGCTACTTCTCCCCCGTGAAGTCTTTATAAAATTGCTGAGTCTTAAATATAGAAAGTGAGGGGAGATATCTGATTGCAAATATACAATGTCATTTTAAATTCATAAATATTTAAAAATAGTAATTACCAGTGATGATAGGAATAAGTAAGTTTTTGAAGTACAGGAATATATGTTAATGGAAGAGTATGAAATTGATGTTTTTATGAAACTTGGTTTTAATAATTGGTTGTAGGGGGCTGGAGAAATGGCTTAAAGGTTAAGAGCACTAGCAGTCCTTCCAGAGGTCCTGACTTCCATTCCCAGCAACCATATGGTGGCTCACAACCATCTATAATGGGATCTGGTGCCCTCTTCCGGTCTGCAGGCAGAACACTATACATAGTAGATAAATAAATCTTTTAAAAAATGGATGTACAAACTAGGGGATGGTGGCACATGCCTTTAATCCCAATATTTGGGACACAGAGGCAGGAGAATCCCTGTGAGTTCTAGTACAGCCTGGTCTACAAAGTGAGAGTTCCAGGACAGCCAGGACTACACAGAGAAACCTTATCTTAAAAAACAAAACAACAAAATTGGACATAGGTACTGGAGGGACATAGCCCCATGGTAGAGAACCTGTGTTTAATTTCTACTCAAAAAGAGAACAAAAAAGACTAGTGTTTAAGATCCTTTTTAACCTATGTTTTTTGTTTGTTTGTTTGTTTTTGTTTTGTTTTATTTTTTTTACAACTAGGATTATTGCTATGTGTGGAGATTACTACATTGGTGGAAGGCGTTTTTCTTCACTCTCAGACCTAATAGGTTATTACAGTCATGTTTCTTGTTTACTTAAAGGAGAAAAATTACTCTATCCAGTTGCACCACCAGAGGCAAGTAAAACTTGGATAAAATCTCATAACTTTTATTTTACTAAATCAGAAGTATTTTGCTCTGATTAAATTTGTTATAATTTTTAAAGTATCATTTTTAATTCTAGTTTTAATGCTAGAATAAAAATTGTAGTTTTCTTGTTAAAGTAATTTTGTGTTTAAGTAACTACTTAAAGTTAATTGTGTACATTTATAGCTTACTGTAATTGCTACAGAAGTTAAAATGTCTTATATTATAAAATAAACATTAATTTCTGTGTTCTGTGTAGCTTATTAAGTGATGGTTCAGATTATCTGAAAAAAGTTATACTTTTAAAATAATTTCTGTACAAATAATAAGCATTAGGTTCTGTATAGAGGCTCAGTAAAGATTAATTTGAATGATCCTGTGAAGTTTATAATTTGTAGTTGGCTTTAAACTTTGTGTGGATGTGTCTTTTAGACTTGGATACAGAGATGGCAATCTTTTGATTGTGTGCATAAGTGTATGTATATGTGTATGACTGTATACAAGCTCACATATGTTCAGGGGCATGTGTGTCAGGGTTGCCTGTACATACTCATGACTGATGGCTAGGAGTTGACATCAGATGTCTTCCTTGATTTTTCTCTACTTTTAAAGCCTCTGGATGAACCCAGAACCTTTCAATTTGGCTGGTTTGGCTTTATAGTTTGCCTCAGGTATACACTATTCCTGCTTCTTAAATGCTGGGATTATAGGTAGTTGCCACACCTGTCACCAGTAATAATTTTAAGGTGGGTTTTATGGATTCATTTTGAGTTTTTTTTTAAGGTCTATGGGATAGGGGCTTTAGCTATAGAGACATAAATGTCTTTCTAGTCCCTAATTATTATTTTTAATGGTTTTCAGCCAGTAGAAGATAGAAGGCGTGTTCGAGCCATTCTACCCTACACAAAAGTACCAGACACTGATGAAATAAGGTATGTTATAATATTTCTTATGTATAAGCATCTGAAACAGCACAACATAAAGATTTATTGTTTTTAAACTAGGAAGGGTTTTGAATTTGAGGAAGTATGATAGCTATATAAAATTGCCTTTAGTATAGGATCTGTTTTACTCCCATGTGATGTCTTGTCTATTCAGAATGAAGATAGGAATCAGGTGATCACAGTGAAAATGTCAGGAGAAATAACAGGTTTTTGTTGTTTTGTTTTAAATAAAACAATTTCTGAGAATGTAGAGTTTTTTCATAACTTGTATGTGGTTCATTTATTTATTTTCTGGTTTTTACTTCTGATAACATTTATTCCTCAGCTATAAATGATACTGAAATAACTTTGCAAAATGGGTGAATAATTTTAAATTTTAAAACTATTGTGCAACTATAGAGCATCATAGTTTTTATTTGTATTGTATATGATTTGATTATAAACTAATTATAAAACTTGTTTAATCAAATTATTCTTTTGTGAAAACTATTTAATCATTCAGTAGAAACCTTGTTTCTTAACTATAAAATGGTTGCCTGTTTTTGGATAGTTACTGACTGTATAGTTTCTCTTTGGAATAGTAGCATAGGGCATGGAGGGATGGCTCAATGGTTGGGAGCATTGATTGCTCTTCCAGAGGACCGCGGTTCAATTCACAACTGTGTGATTCCAGGTCCAGGGGATCCAACACCCTTCACAGATACACATGTAGGCAAACACCAAGGCAAATAAATAAAAATTAAAAAAGAAATAATAGCATAATAAAACATAAAAACATTTTTTGTGGTACTGAACTTTTTAGGAAATTAATTCTAAAGAAAACAAAGACTTTATTTGAATTTCAAAATAAAGGTTCCACTTTTATATAGTTATCGTCAACCTAATGACTTCTCATTTAATTATTACTGACTCACTTATTTGGGAGTTAATGTGGGAAAATAAACAAAAGCAACTAAAAGGAAGAAAGTCACTTAGTAAAGGTAAGCAGTATTGAAATTTAAGTTCTAGTCTGATCATGTCAAGCAGCAGTTATCAAAACATATTTCATCTAATTGTTGATCTGAGACTCATTCAGAGAGTCCATATATTTTCTGGGCTTCTCCAGAGAAGATTTACTTCAAGAATTGGAGTCAGATTCAGGTGACACCTACTGTAATTGTATAGAGTCCAGAGGCCTGAGGAGACCATAGGTGTTAAGTCTTAAGTCCCAATCTGAGGACAGAAGAGAGAACAACACTAAAGTGTATAGTGTTCTGGCTAAACAAAAATAGCTCTTTTGATGTTATGGATGAAAAAGCAGAATGCTTATTCTATTGTATTTTGACCTTTGACTGTACATCTTTCTAATATTTCTTGTAGTAAATGAGAAGAGAAAACACTTCCATACATGTTTAACATATGTGCTTGTTGCCCAGCAGCTGGGAAAGTGGCTCTAGAAACACTTAATTTATTGAGTTTAAGTGATAACTGCTGCCATCTATCTCGGAAAATAGTGGGCACCATTAAGGAGGATGTATGAATCAAGATGGTATTATTCTGTGTCTCTTTAAATAGAGAGTGTTAATATATAAGGTCTGCTTTGTACATGCTTTGTTTTCTGAAACTTGAGAAACAATAAAGGTTGTGATCATTTAGAGAAAACAAAGTTTTCAGGTATATGAGAGAAGAATTTATTTAGTAGAACTAAGGTTTTTAAAGATCAAAGACAAAATTACTGAAAAATATAAGAAGATACATTAAAGACATATTGTTAATGGCAGCATCCAACTAGAAGAATGTTTAGAGATAATTTTTTAAGCCTGGAAGAAAAACTGCAAGGAATTCCTGATGGTTTAGTTTTATATTGATGACATACATCAGTCATCAACTGATGCCCCCCATGGTATAGAGCTTAAGAACATCTAGGTAGTAAAGAGAAAAACTGAGCTGTATGCATCCATATACTCTGAAATACATACTAGGAAATAAGCATAGCCGGCTTCAAACACACATCTGGATGCCACATTTTGACAAAGAATGCTGTACTAATTGCACAGTAAGCACTTGGATGAAATAAATAAGATGTGATTATGAATACTAATTCATATTAGTTTTTTTATAATAAAAATCAAATATATAAAAATTTATATATTTTATATAATAGAAGTTTTCTGAATTTACTTTCCCATACATATTACATATCGATTTTTTTTATTACGTTTGTCATACATATAAAAGAATAACAACAGTGAAACTTAAACTGTAAAATTCAGTTTTTTTGGAACTACTTATAATACAAATATAAAGGAGGAATTCTAACTTGAATCTAATCTAGCAAAGTAGATAGAGGGACTCTTAATTTGAATGTAGTCCAGCAAACTACACGCCCTTATCAAACCTATAATGAAATTAGGATTCAGATTATTAATGGTTTTTCAGTTTCACAAAACATGTCAGAAACTGCACAGGTTTTGTGTTTTTGCATTTTGCAATATCATAATATCTAGTGTGGTGGCTTTAGGACTACTTCATTGTTTATTTTTAAAATTTTAATGTCATTTGCTGTTCTAGTTTCTTAAAAGGAGATATGTTCATTGTTCACAATGAATTAGAAGATGGATGGATGTGGGTTACAAATCTAAGAACAGATGAACAAGGCCTTATTGTTGAAGACCTAGTAGAAGAGGTGGTAAGTTTCATGTTTTGCAAAATTTCAGATTCTAAGTCCTTCATAAAAGTTTAAAACTTGCTTATTTTCTGAGTTATTAGATAGCGACAAGTTTCTCATGAAAGATATAAATTCATAAGCACAAGATAATTTTAAGCTATATTTGGTGTAGTAAGTATTTACTTTTAAGGGAATAAAGTTTATTAGTATGTTATAATAAATAGCTGCCTTTGCAGAAAGTACTTCCATTTATGAACTGAACTATCACTTGTACTTACTTTGATGTGTGTGTTACTACTTTTCATCAGATATATTTGCATCACAGAGGAATTTTAAGTGGTTGTACTTTGGTATAATGTTTCAAATATGTGTATGATATTTAATAATCTAGGAAATTTTTAATTATATTACAAATAAATAATCTCAAAATTCTACATTTCTAACATTCACCTTGTTTTTTTGCTGTCATACATTATTATTTATCTCAGTTCATAAAATAAATTGCTTCATATATTTTTAGATGCAGATCAGCACTCAAGCAGTGTTCATGCTTTATAGACAATACTCAGCATCACAAAAATGTCTTAAACATCAGGAATTTGGAATTTGCCTTTCCTTGTTAGATTTGTGGGGTAGGAATGGTTTTCTGTGATCTTTTATGACTCCCTCTCCCCAGTAGTCTGTGGAAGATAGTTTTTCGTTTTTGTTTTTTTGCTACTTGTTCTTTTGTCTGCCCATTCTGGCAACTAGATCTTGATTCACAAGCATAAAACATACTGAGGAAAATTGGAAGGAGTTATGGAAGTTATGTGTCATGTATCCTAGGAAAGATCTAGGATTGTAATTTACAGTTCTCTAAGTAATGTGAGTAGTGTTCACAATTCTAGAGGTACTTCACACAGGCAGGACTTTCAAACTGAAACACATTATTCTGTGTGTTCTATAAATTTTTAGGTTTTGTCTATGTTAGGCTTCCTTATACCTACTATACTACCCTTCTTTATTCTGATTATGAAAATATATAGTTGTACTTTTTCTGAAGCATTGAATTTTTGAATCAAAATAAATAAACTTTAGTGAGAACAAATGAAGGTTAGCAAATGTCTGCAGAAGAATAAAGAATAATCCAGGATAGGATAAGGGGGCATTATCTAACATGAACACAGAGAATGAGACAAAAAAAATGTTTATTCATTATAAAAGAATCGTGCAGGGCTGGAGAGATGACTCAGAGGTTAAGAATATTGGTTGTTCTTCCAGAGGTCTAGAGTTCAGTTCCCAGCAAGAATATGGTGGCTCACAACCATCAGTAATGAGATCTGGTGCCCTCTTCTGGGCTATAAGCATATATACATACAGAACATTGTATACATAATAAATAATCTTAAAAAAAAAACAAAACACATGGTGGCCTATAACCATCTATAATTTGATCTGGTGCCCTCTTTTGGCATGTAGGCAGAACACTGTATACATAATCAATCAATCAATCAAAAAAATTTAAAAGAACATTGTGGTGTGGTAGCTAAAAGAGAATATAATCATAATGCAAATTAATCATTCTAAGAAGTATAAGTGGTTTTTACTGTAGTAGTCAGTATGATTTTACACAGTGGCTTATTGGAGTTAGTGTATTCCTTGTAGATTGAAAAGCCATTTGGAGAATGTCTCCATAATGAAGATATGACTAGTATTTGGTTGATTTAAGGAATTCTCTTTGAAATTCAGACTAGGATTCTCTAAGCACATTTACATTTTCAAGTCTCCCCTCTAGATTTTGAAAAGACATCTTTTTCTTGTTGGGTTTATTGTGATGTACTGATGATATATCCCCATTGCCTAGATTATTCTCTGGCATCTGTACGTTTTGAGTAGATAAGTATAGTGTTTCCATACCTGTAACAGTCCCTCTTCTTCACAGTCTTGCCTGTTAGGTTGCTTTCTGAAACTTAATTCATTTTTACTAGTTCAGTTCACCTGTCAAACCTCTCTTTTTCTAGAGATTTTGTTCACAATATTCATTGGTTCTATATTCTATTGTACTTAAAACATTATTATATAGGCCACTTTTTAAAAAGAGGGCAGTTATAATATTCATATTATAGTTTCTATAATAACTTTATTGACTGATTTTAGTCTCAGTATAGATACTTAATGAGAACCTAATTAAGAGAAGTCCTTGCTAATACTTTTCTTTATAAGTTTATCGAAAATCTGTGTAAGCTGCTACAACTACAGTTCAATATATACTCAGTGAAAACTGAACTTACTAGACTATGTTTGTGGTGGTGGTGATATTATAGAGAACAGATAGTGACTATTTTGGAATAAACGATATTAATGTTGAATAGGTTTAAAACCTGGAGTACAGCTAGAGTAAGATAAAGTTTAAAAGATGACAGAAAGATAGAGGATGCATTTTGTATTCCACAGAAAAGAAAGTGCTCACATTTTATGGTCAAAGTGTTTGATTGTAAGGAGGTAGTATTTGAGGTAGTTTTCCTCAAATGACCTTTTTTTTTTTTTAAAACGGCAATGAATTCAAAGGACATTCTGATAGCAACAATCACAGCAGAATACAAACTACAGTAGAAAGATGAAATAGATTAAAAGCAAATAGTTGTTAAGTGTGACCATGAAACAGACACCTAGAAAGTCTGTAGTATGAGGCAGAAAATACTTACTTGAGACCCATGGTTAAGGGCATTGGTTGTAAACTGAGGACTTTGTTGGCAGGAGAGTAAAAGTTGGCTTTAAAATTGTGTGTCCATTTGGTTTGTTTATTAAGTGCATATCTACAGTTGACATTAGTGAATTCAAAGAAGTTGGAGTGGGCACCGCAGTAATTATAATATAGTTGGGCTACCTTAATAGTTTATAAAAGAGAAGGGTCTAATTTAAAATGATGGCAACATAGAAAAGAGAGAACAGAGAACTATATTGACATCTTGAACAGAAACATCTTTTCTCCTAACATAACTATGAAAAGCATTGTAGAGATAGTTATTAAGATCAAATTCATAGAAATTTTAATGACATTAGATTAGGACTTAATTTCATAAGATTAAAAATTATGCTGTCTTAATCTCTTCCCTTTAGGGCCGGGAAGAAGATCCACACGAAGGCAAAATGTGAGTTTGTATTAATTATTAAAAGGAAAAAAATAATGTAAAACTGTATATTAGAAAAATAGCCAAAAATACTTAATGCATTTTAGATTGATGTATTTTTTTTTAATTTGGTTCAGAGAACTGATACATAATATTTCTTAGGGATCTAGTACTAAATTCTTAGTTTTAAGCAAGCAGTGGCCTATACCTCTATACAAATCTCATGTTCCCACACTAAAGCCTTATCAGTAAATATTGTTTGCATCTTAATAACTACCACAGCTCCTCCTATTTGTATTCATTTCATTACTAATTATAGGAGTTCTTATTTTTGTGGCCATATCATTAATGAACATTTAAACTCAGTTTTTGTCATGCATATGTGAGAGAACTTCTTACAATTTTAGTACAACCCAGCAAGGTCTTGTAAAATAAACTTTTTTGACTCCTTTTATTTATACAGGATTCCTTTAAAAAAATCTTAGCCTTCAATCATATTCTATTTTATTTACATTATTTCAATAGAGTATTCATCTATTATCTGTTCAGTGCATTATTTTTCTGTTAGCATTGATAGATGGTATTTAAAGTTTGCCTCAAATGTTTTCTTATTCTCTAGCCAGTAGACGAGGAATTACACATTATACATTAAACTGAATATTTAACATGTAGTTAATTTATTTTTCATCTTTTATTAATAGAATATATGTTACAACTGAGACATTTTTATTACTCCATATGAATACAAGTGACTCTATTACTCAACTATACCTAGTTGATTGTGTTTGAAGTCTGTATCAGCAGTTTCAAATTCTAGCTAATGCTTAAAGGAATCAGATTCATAACAAAAGTAGACTGGAGATACATGATTGCATTTGTGAATGTGTGCATGTATGTACATATGTATGAGAATACACACACAAACACACACTCTCTCTATGCATGTATGTACATATGTATGAGAATACACACACACACACACACACTCTCTCTCTCTCTATGTTTTCTTCAAACACAATAATTCTGCTCTTCATTATATAACATCTTGATAGAGATCATAGTACAGAGAATCACTTCTCTCTTGTCAGAAGACAGCAACCTGAATGGTAGCAAATGGCAGTTGGCATTCATTGTTTGATGTTTACTAATTATGAGTAGTAGACAACATGAAAGTTTTTTGCATGTCTTAAGGTGACCACTTTGTCTAGTAATATGCACAAGAAGGTAAATTCATGGGGCAAGTGAGATGGCTTAGCAGGTAAAGGCATTTCCTGCCACCCTGATGATCTAATTCAATTTCCAGTACCCACACGGTGGAAGAAAAAACTGACTCCTACAAGTGATCCTTTAACCTACATGTGATTATAATGGTGTCCATACATTTAAACACACACACACACACACACACACACACACACACACACACACACACACTAAATGACTCTGATTTCAGTATTATGAAATCCTTTAGATTTTCAAGAGAAAGTGTCAATTTCCTTGTATCGCTGCTTTAATAGTACAGATGTAAGATGCCAGTAAATATTTAAAACTTTACTCACATTTTAATGTTAAGTATCAGACTTAATTGGAAAGTTTTATTATAATCTTTTATTCTTTTGACTTTATATTTATGTGGTATTTACCATAAGTTAAATTTATGTTGATTTATTTTATGTATGTACCTACTCTTTAGTTTTTAGAGACTTGCAGCAAAGTATTACAAATCTTTTAAAGTATCCTTAGGCACAGAATCCTCTTTGAGATTAAATAGCCCATATGACTGACTTAGTTTCTTTGTTCTCCATATTTTCTGCATGGGCAATACTAAATTCTATTAATTTTTTTCTTGTATAATATTTATTGACTGTGTGCTTTTTTTTAGTCATAAATAACTTTATAGTCACTCTTAGTAGTATCTGATGCAGAAGTCACCTTCTGCTGAACACTCCAAATTGTTAGTGTCCTCACATTCTCTGTTCTAATACTTAGGGTAGTTTATCTAAAGACCTATCAAGATAGTACCACTATCTCAGTTAATATTTCAAACAGATTCTATTTCAACTTTAGTTCAGCAGGCTTCTAAAGATGATCTCTGATGTATCTGTTTCTTGTACCTTTTATTATTTTTATCGTCTCATTCTTCCTTTGCAAGCTTTTCTAATGAATAGCATTTTTTTTTAATCTTTATGCTTTTATAAGCTGCTTCTCAAGAGATTACCCTTCAGTTATTTATGTATTTATCTAACTTAGTAAATTTAAGTTCAGTGAATCATGTTGTTCCTTACATATGCTGAAGACTTGGTTCCTTACTCCATTATTCTCCAAACTCTCCAGCATGTACTCATTATTGTACTTAATGTAGTTTTATGCTGTTTTTCCCTAACCAGAGTCTGGCCTTATTAAGAGCAAAGACTTTTATCTTGAGTATAAATCATGTAATTGAATCACATTAGTTTTATACAAGAATAACTCCAGGAAATATTACCCCTTTCCCTCAAGGCTATTTTCTTAAAGTTCAAAATATTATTCATCTTTAAAACTTAACTATTGATTTTTTTTTATTATTAACTCTCTAGGCTTTATTTTTACTGGCTAGAAAACTATAGGGCTGGTTTTGGATGCCATTTAGCAGACTGTGCAAGAATATAGAAATCCACTATAATATGTACAGTAAATGGTAGTTTAGCCTTTACTTGAGGGTAGTATATAGCCTCATACATTTTAAAACATTCTGGACTTTATTGTTTATTTCCTCTTTATTATTCATGTCTGCTCTGAGAGCATCAAGAATTTTGAATTAGTAAGTTAATGGTAGAAATAATTTCTTTAAAGCTAATTTTTTCCTTTACTTGAATATTACATTGTATTTTAACTTTTCCTGGCAATAGAATGATAAATTTGAAGCAGAATAACCTTTGAACCTGTAGCATTGCATCCTAGAGCACTGTTTTCTGTCTTGCATGTGTACTTTACATCTGGAACCTTAACTCATTTCTACAAGTCACTGTAGACCTGAGGGAGATGCAGCACAGAGGTAGAGAAGTCATCTGAGATTACCAGGGAGAAAAATGGAGAGTCAGTGTAAATAGGGGGAAAGCTGTAGGACTTTGGATTTTAAATAATTTATTTTATTTTTAATATGTCATTGTATGAATCTGGCTGGCCTGGATCTCACAGTATAGACTTGGCTGGCCTCAGTTCATAGTGGTCTATCTGCCTTTGCCTCCTAAGTGCTGGGATTAAAGGTGTGTGTAATTTTTTAACATGTCATTTTATGTAAAGGTAAATACTAAGTATTTGAAATTTTATTCTGCCATATTTTCAACTGTTATAATTGATAATTTCTAAATGCTTAATTTCAGAATATAGATTATAAAATACTTTAGCAGTCCAGTTTGATAGTCTATTAGATCAAAATTAAAAAGTTTTTTTCTGTTGGTACATATTTATTCTTGTGTTAACATATTAATTTTATTGGGAGAGATCTTATCTTTAAAGAGGATCAATTTTGAGAGAAGCATGAGAAAAATACCTTGGTTTTGCTTTGTATCATCTGCCTGAGCCACTCCCTATAAGCCATCCAAGGAAAAGTGGAGTTATAATACAAGCATGTAACCAATATTACTAGAACTAAGACCAATGCTTTTTAAATAATGTAATTAATACAGAAATTATAGTTTAAAATGGTACTTGCCAGTTCTGAGCTTTCTGTACTTTGTTGAAGTAAAGCACAGTTTCCAAAATACAGTAGATCATTTCTATTATACTTTTTTGATGTGAGTGTGAATTATAAAAGTTCTGCTTACTTTTGAGTATATGAAAGCAGCAGCATGTGAACTTTAGACTTACATGTCAAATTTGTTCTCTTTTTAAGATGGTTCCATGGGAAGATTTCCAAACAAGAAGCTTATAATTTATTAATGACAGGTACCTTTGTATTATTTAATGTCTTTATTTTTAAAGTATAAAATTGAAACAACCTTTTCTCATGTACTATCCTTTTCCTTTAGCATTTGATTAATACTTATGAATATTGTAATTTCTTCTCAATGCTTGGAAGCTGGTATTTTTCTGGTTTGGTTTCAAGTTCAAATGTACATGTGTAACATATACTCTTGTTTAAATGTACATATATACATATACTCAAGTTCAAATATACACACACACATATATATGTTTATATATATATGTGTATGTCTATCCTACATATAATAATACACTTAGAAGAATACACAGCATATCTGTTAATATTGAAAAATACATTAAGAAAGCATTTTATATTTACAAATACAAATTTTTGTCATTCTTTTTATTGATCATAGGATTTCTACACTATAAATGCCATATAACATGCAATGTAACAATAGAAGAATACCATGTTATCATTTTTTGCCATTCTTTTTTTTTTACCCCCTCTCTTCAAGACAGGGTTTCTCTGTATAGTTCTGGCTGTCCTGGAACTCATACTGTAGACCAGGCTGGCTTGAACTCACAGAGATAGATCTGCCTGACTTTGCCTCCTGAGTGCTGCGATTAAAAGTGTGCACCAATACACATTCTTGTATTATTTGTGTGCATGGTGGAATTACATAATTGAGCCTTAAAGCATATTCCCAATTTCTGTGACTTTTACAGGAAAATGCAAATTAAGCTTACTTATATCGAGGGTTTATTACTTAAAGCAGCAGTTCTCAGCCTATGAGTTATGACCCCTTTGGTAAACCTCTATCACCAAAAATATTTATATTGCAATTCATAATAATAGCACAATTACACTTATGATGTAGGAATGAAACTACTTTTATAATTGGGGTAGGTCACTAAGAGGAACTGTGTTAAAGGTTGCAGCATTAGGAAGATTAAGAACCAGTGATTTAAAGTAACAACTATGTTATTTTATTCTTTATTATTATTAACTGTTCATGAAAAGATTAATTTAGCTACCAGGTATTAAGTAGACTGTCTGACAAAGATTGGGGACAAAAATCAATCTATTATCTGTATTTTAGATGTTGTGCTTTTTGAAAAGTTGGTAGTTCCTGTATTTTATGAAGTTTTCAGGAATAGATAACTATAGTAAATAAGTAATAATTGTTATATATGTGCTTTTAGTTGTTTTAAGACATGGCATTACATTTTAAATCAATGATTTCCTCTTATGGTATTTTAGGCAGTTTTTGCAGTGCTTAGTGTATTCACCTACACTAAGTAGGTTGAGAAAAGAGTTTTAAAAAAATGCCAATGCTAGACATACAGATGAAGTTTAAACCAGAGTGCTGTGTCATTGGATTTCTGGGTGGAAGCAAAAATACTCATTTTAGTGAGTTTTTGGTTTATATTTAAATACTGAATCACCAAGTGCTTGAAGTATCCTTTTTTTTTTTAAGCTGTGAAAAGGATCTAAACAAATTTCTCACATAATTGAAACATAAAACGAATCTATATTTCTCACATAGTTTGTATTTTTGTTCATTCATTAAGTATTTGAAAGGGTGAAATATGTAAGCACATTGTATAAATTTACATGCGATTCTCATCTTATATGAAGAAACAGACAAGATCAATATTGCCTCCAAGAGTTTTCTTTATTATATATTAAATTGAACAGTTTGTATGGATTTTTATTATGTATTTACATATTAAATTGAAGTTTGAAAATTTAATATAAAAAGATTTACTTTTTACTTCTTTCTATTGGACATGAAGTTACTTGATAACAAGAGCCTAGCTAGGTGATTGATTGGAACTATAATTTATTTATATAAGAATTATTTGTGATATTGTGTTAGTTATGGTTCGTTCGTTTGTTCCTTCCTTCCTTCTTTCCTTTCTTTTTTGCTTTCTTTCTTTCATTTATTTGCCTTGGTGTTTGCCTGGACCTGGGAACTAGAACTACCTGCCATGTGGGTTCTAGGAATTGAACCCCGCTCCTCTGGAAGAACATTCAGGGTTCTTAACTGCTGAGCCATCTCTCCAGCCCCAGTTATGGTTTCTTATAAGAGTCAGTTCCTGTCTGCTCCCTGCCCAGGGAGGGGATGGGGAATTGTGGAGAAGAAAAAATGACCTGATGTTGTGGCAGGAGGGGGAAGGGACCTTGAATGGGGATATACAGGGATGGCAAAAAAAAATTCAGAGGGAAAGCTGAACACAAAGTAAATATATGTGTAGCAAAAAAAAAAAAAAAAACAAAAAAAACAAAAAAAACCCACCTGTCAATTACCATTCATCTACTGACACCCACAACTGTCTTGGCTAAGAGCATGTGGGACAGGCTGACATGGACCCAAACTGACTTTATTTATAGGAGCTGTGTGGCTTTGTGCAGACTTCTCCCAGGGCGACGGCAGTGCCACAACTTGCAGAAGCTGTTGCTTCTGAAAAGCCTCCCAGTAATCCTTGATTTCTAGAAATGATGTGCAAAAATGGTCTGATTTTAGTCCTCATATATCAGTGCATGATTTCCCTGGATTTGGCCCATTTATTGTTTCTGCAGTATATCTATGAGACTGGACAAACTACAGAACCCATGCATGTTTACCTTCTGAGGAGATGTGGCCTGTACAGGGAGGTAGTCCTGACAGCCACGAACTAGAATATTCTGGGGTCCAGAAGCGCCAAAGGCTGTGTCTCCTTCCATGCTTACAATATTATTTCCCACATTCTTCCTTGAAGGGTATAAGTACTGTGGACTTGGGGCTAGCAAGTGCTTTAAGAGCCAGGAACTTTACAAATGTAGCATAGATTTTGTTAACATTGCAATTTTATGTTAAATTTACACTACTTGATGATAATGCTTATTTTTTTCTTTATTTAAAAAAAAAAAAAAGAAGTGTGTCATGGGAAAATGATATTTCCCCAGCCTTTGCTGGCAGGCACAGTTAGTTCACTGTTAGGCTTGAAAATAGCTGGTGTCTCAATGTAAACTTTAGAGGTGGCAAAGCTGTACTCAAGGAATAAGGAACACATACGTCAGTCTATCCCATGGGAAAAACTATCCTGGTCTGTGGGCAATCGTCTTCATATCTGCAGTCATCCTCCCATTCACCCAAATAACTTGCACTGCCCCAGACACCGTCATGCACTCTCTGAGCAAGTCTATCTCAGATGCTTGTATGAACTCTTGGGAAAGAAGTAGCCTGTTTTCTTTTACTTCTTTTTTTAAAATTTTTTATTTATTGTGAATAAAGCCTCATTTTTTATCCATATTAAAAAAAAAAAAGAGTCAGTTCCTAATCTTTCTGTTAACCAATACTTAGCCACAAAGGAAATATAGCATTAGGAATCATTGTTAATTTTTGTGCACCTTTTAGGATGATATCCTGAAGTTATCTAATAAAAATATCAGATGTGTTTATTGACTATGATAATATACTCAGATTTAAGTTGTTTTACACCTAACCTTTGTAAGTGCTTACATTACCTGTATATATTATTATATATGCATATATATACATTATATATTATCTATAAGATATATATCTTATAAATAACTAACATAATTACAGTTATGTTACCATTTTTCTTTTTAATCATTAATTGGAAATCCAGAGAGTATAGACTATTAGGCAAAATTAATTTAACTTTTGAATATCTTCTTTAGGAGATTAACATTTGATGTGCAGTTTTAGTTATTGTCACTGTCAGGTTTTTTTCTTTCTAAGAGGGAAGTATATAGACCTTACTCCAGAAGTTACTGTTACAGACTTTAGTTCCATACATTTAGGAAATGTAACTAGTTAAGATATACCAGGAAAAGTATGAATGGTTGTAAATCATAAAATTAAAATAAGAAACACTGTCTTAAAGTCTTATGATTAAAAATTTATATATGGTTATGACTTTGAATATGCTTCTTGATTAGATTACTTAATTTTTTTTAATTGCTAGAATATAAAGCTAACAACTTAATTTTTACAGTTGGCCAAGTCTGCAGCTTTCTTGTGAGGCCTTCAGATAATACTCCTGGTGATTATTCCCTGTATTTTCGGACCAATGAAAATATTCAGCGATTTAAAATTTGTCCAACACCTAACAACCAGTTTATGATGGGAGGCCGATATTACAACAGGTAAATCATGAAACAGTTTAAATTATTAGCTGTGGTAAAAATATATAAAATTTCCCATTTCTAATATAATAGTAGTAGTCTTATCTGAGAATGTCAAAGATGAATATTAATAACTTGTCAACTCCCAAATATCTTGCTTAATCAAATATTTATGTATAAGCTGTAGATAATTTCCTGATTTTTACAAATGTCATTATATAATTGCAGTATTATCTGAAGTTGATATATTTGTGTGTTGTGATTAATTTGTGATTCTTCTGAGAAAACTTTGTTTTAAAACTCAGGAGTTTTAGTTGCTTGCTTAGGAATGTAATTAAATTAATACAAGACACTGTATGATATAAAGTATCAGTGTTCTTCTGGAAAACAAAAAACTGGATGAAACCTTTGCCTACTTTGATACTAGAAAATACTATTGTTTCCTATTTTGGGGGCTGGCATATATTGGCTTGCTTAACATGATAATTCTGCCTTAGTATTCCTTGTCTCAGTTAAAATCCCCTAAATTTCAGCCTGAGGTTTTAAGTTCCTAAAGCTCAAACAGCTGGCTTATCTGGAAAAGAAACAGAAACCTAGTGTTAAGATGTTTTGCTTATCCGAAGTTTAGTGGACATTTACAAAGCATTAAATGAAAGATGTAATTTTAGACATTTGTATACCTCATCATATTAAGCTACACAAGTATTTTTGTTTTAGACATCGTCACCTAGAATCTACCTTGCTAGAGTTTTAGTTTGTTATTTTTCCCATTATCAAGGATTTGGGAGACTTGAAATATACATTTGAAAGCATATATATATATGCAACATACATTTGAAAGCATTTATATGCAATTAAATTACTAAATATCCAAATTGAGATTTTTCTTTTAAAAAGTTTGTCTTAGGGTTTTATTGTTGTGAAGAGACACCATGATTATGTTCTGGTACATTATAAACATTTGTTCCTCCTAATGGTTTAATAAAATGCTGATTGGCCAAAAGACAGACAGGAAGTGTGGGTGTGGCTATCAGACTAAGAAAACTCTGAGGAGAAAAAGAGTTAAAGAGAGATGCCAGCAGATGCAGAGATAAAAAGTCAAAATGCTGCTCTGAGATAAGGCACTAAAGCACTTGACTAATAATGAGTTAATTTAAAAATAAGAGTTAGCAAGTTATATGACTGAGCCATAGGCTGATCAGCATAAAATTAATATAAGCTCTTTGTGTTTCTTTGAGACTTTAAGACTGCTAGTTCAGATCTTGAGGCTAGTCTAGGTCCAACATCTCCTATAACAAAAGTAACTTCTATAAAGGAAAACATTTAGCTGGGGCTGGTGTAACAGTTAGTGGTTTAGTCCATTATTGTCATGTCAGGAAGCATGACTGTGTGTAGGCAGACATAGAACTGGAGAAGAAGCTGAGCGTTCTATATCTAGATCTACAGACAGAAGAGAGAGTGGCACTGGGCCTGGCTTGAGCTTCTAAAACTTCAGTCCACACCCAGTGACACTTTCTCCAACAAGGCCCCTCCTAATAGTGCCACTCCCTGGGTCTGTCTATGGGGGCCATTTTCATTTAGTCTACCACAAAGATGATCTAATTTACATAGGAGAATTTATTTTAAAGATTGTTTTTATATAACTTTTATCTCTATGAACATGGGAAATCTTTTTATAAACTGTGAGCTCTTGATAAGATTTATAAATTGGTCTTTGTAGTTAGAGACCACAGTGACACAAGAAGGAATAATTCAAAGACTTTTTACACATTTTTACAAAATTATTAGAGTGCTTACAAAGTTATATTAAAAATGTTCTCTACCACTTCCCAGTTCTGATGTTCTGACATTTATTTTCTATGCATATATTAAATGTTTAGGTACCTTGTTTCAGTTTTGTTTGTTTAATTATTTGAATGAACTCTAAAGGCTGACAAGATAGCTCAGAAAGTCAAAAACCATGTTCTGTACAGTCTTGACAACATGAATTTGATTCCTGGAACCCATGGTGGGAGGAGAGAACTGATTTTTAAAAGCAGCCCTCTGCCCTTTACATGCAGACCATGGTTCACACATGCTTTCAGGCACCCAAAATATGAAAACAAAAAGGGCTCACATTATGTGACTGATACACAGGGAAAAAAAAGTATTAGTAATATTTCCTAGGCAGTAAATTAAAAGAAAACACATATTTGTTATATATGTCTGACATAGTGTTCATTAAATCTAACACAGGTGTATTATGGTATTCTGTTTTCCCTCTGGACTTTCTGTGTTCTTTTACGAAGTAACTATTGAGCTACAGATTTGATACAACTTTAGAAAAGGAGAGGCATCTAACACCATACTGATTTCAGCATACATTTATTGACTAATCTATGTAGTCAAGTCTGTGTTGCATACAAGTTAAAGGGGAAAAAAATCCATTTTTCCATTATTAGTGCCTTGAGATGGTGTTCAAGTTGTGATAAATTGAAACAAAATTAAATAGGCATTGTACACTAAAAAGAGTATAATTTAGGTAATTATAAAAAGGACTTAGTGGGATTTTAGTAACACACTGAACATTAAGGCACATCTTGCTTGGTAGGCTGACAGTATGGGTCAAGGGGTCCATAAGTGAAACTTGATGACAGTGCTTCACATCCACTGACTTTGCAATTTATAAAATGGTGCAAAACAAGGAAGAAGCCTCTGGTTTAGTTTTCACTATGATGTGTATGTAGGTAAATGTAGGGTATTTGATTCAATTCCATTGATCGACAAGTATGTTTTTATGCCAGTACCAGGCTGTTTTAATTACTGTAGCTCTATAGTATAGCTTGAAGTCAGGGATGGTGATGCTTCCTGAGGTTCTTTTATTGAGCACGATTGTTTTGGCGATCCTGGGTTTCCTGTTATTCCATATGAAGTTGAGTATTGTTCTTTCAAGGTCTGTAAATAAAAAATGTGTTGAGATTTTGATGGGTATTGCCTTGAATCTGTAGATTGCTTTTAGTAAAATTGCCATTTTTACTATGTTCGTCCCACCTTTCCAGTAGCATGGGAGGTCTTTCCATTTTCTGACATCTTTAATTTCTTTCTTCAGTGACTTAAAAGTTTTTGTCGAAGAGGCCTGCTACTTATTTGGTTAGAGTTATGCCAAGATATCAGTGTGTTTTATGTATATAGGGAATGAAAATGCTTAGCCCACATATTCCATCCTGCAAACCTGTACTTGGAACATCTCTATTTTTATAAAATGATGTAACTATTATGATAGTTTATTCTATGAATATATTCAGATTATATGCTATCAGAAACTACTGATGAACAAACAGATAATTCTTGGTAACAGGGTTCACTTACTTGTATTCTAAGAAATGCATACAGTTATTTATCTTCACAGTATTGGGGACATCATTGATCACTATCGGAAAGAACAGATTGTTGAAGGCTATTATCTTAAGGAACCTGTACCAATGCAGGTGAGTGTTAGTTTTTTTCTTGCTTGAAATAATTCGGGTCTTATTTTCAAAATAATTTTTGTGATGGTTAAATAAACATTGATCCTGCTAAAACTAGGTAAAATGTAAAACTGGATTATTTAGATTTCTTTAGAAAATGAAGTGTAAGAGAATCTTTTACTTTTCAGTTCTCTTCACTTTAGATAACTAGTAAGTCCTTAGATGATACCAAGTAAGTCCTTGGTAGTTTGTCTGTCTTAAGGTGTTTTTTTTTTTCTTTAAATTTGTTATGCATGCATACTGATTATTCTTGTCCTCTCTACCTCTTTCCCCCAATTACCTCTCAGTCTGTTAATTTCATTTTGAGACCCACAGAGTTTAACCAAGGCTGTCTGAGTAACCATGTGTTTGGAGCTGTTAAAGTCAGGCTGTGCTCAGGAGTGGTATCACAACTAAAGACAGTGATTCTCACTTCTCCCAGAATCTATGACTAGAACTAAGGTATAGAGTAGTCCCTCGTGAGTTCCTTCTCATTTTGAGACTGGTTGTTGATGGGACAAGTCCAATATGAATCCAATATAGATAATTACAGTTGTCATGAATAGATAATAATTGCAGTGGTTCTATTGAGTCTAGAGAATGGCATTTGTACCCTTTACCCCCACTTCCAGCTTTTACATATTTTTTGCTCCCATATAGTAAGGACCCTGAGTAATTAGAGTATAAGTTCTGTATGACTCCCTCCCCTGACCCAGCAGACCTGGGTTGTTTGCAAGGCTTATAGTACTTGGTACCTTCCTGAGGGATAATTGCAATGGTGAAGACAGAATAACATTAGGGAAAGAAGTGAATTCTTTTGAGGGAAAAAATGAACATGACATCATTTTCATAGCCAGTCTTTGTAGATTTAAAAGATGATGGAAGACTATTAAGGCTAAGAGAAGTTTAAGCTTTTTATTACTCCTTTGCCTATAGTTTATACAGAGGAAACTCAAGTAAAGAGTAAAAGGACAGTGAGAATGATGGATTGGGGTAGGAGTGGCAGCCATTGCTGTCAAGGCTCTCTACTTCCTTTGGATCTTTGAGCTAGCTTTCCTCAGAAATCTACTTACCTGTTTTTAGTTATTCAAAATTTTACTAAAACATTAGTTTCACAATGAGATCTATTTAGAGACCAATGCCACAGCTGTTTTATGTTGCAAAGCACACTGTTATTTTTTCCACATTCATTTTTAAGATTTTTGATAGATTTTTATTTAAGTTTGTTTTTAACATACCAACCACAGTTCCTTTCCCCTTTCCTCCCCTCCTTCCACTCAAGCCCCTAGCTTTCCCCACCCCACCATCCACTCATCAAAGAGTATAAGGCCTCCCATGGAAATCAGCAAAATCTGGGATATTACATTGAGGCAGTACCAAGCCCCACTCCCCTGTATCAAGGATGAGCAAGTTATTCCTTTATAGGGAGTTGCTTTCAGACAGCCAGTTCATGCACTAAAGATAAATCCTGGTCTAACCACCAGAGGCCCTACCAACTGCTCAAAGCCACACAACTGTCATTCATATTCAGAGGGCCTAGTTCACTCAGTCCCATGCAGGTTCCCCAACTGTCAGTTCAGAGTCAGTGAACTCCCAATAGCTCAGGTCAGCTGTCCTTGTAGGTTTCCATTAACATACAGTGTATGTATTATGTATATTGACTTTCTGTAATTAGAACCTATATTACTGATCATTATTTTAGTGTGTTGAATTGGATTGTTGAATGGTGTTTTCTTAGCCATTGAGTAACAAAGTCAGAATCGAAGTCTGGCTTCTGTAGCCTTTGGGTTCTGTTTATCTACTAATCTCAGGGAGGACTGTGTAAGATGAGATTTTCTTAATTAGAACTGTGTAGAAAGTGGACCAAGATAAGGAAACAGGTCTTGCTATCATTCAGTGATTTATTATAACCTATAAATAAAGCTGCATTCTTACTCATGCTTTAGAAGATACTAGAATCCCTTATGATTTGTAGGTCAGTATACTTGAATTTTTTAAAAGCTGAAGAGATGATTCAGTTAGTAAAGTGCTTGCTATTGCAAACGTGAGAACAATTTGATTTCCCAGAGTCTACTTAATAAAAGCTGGATGCATTGGTGTACAATTATAATCTCAGCACTGAGAAGGTGAAGAGAGAAGGATCTCTGGAGCTCTCTGGCCAACCTGTCTTGCTTAATTGTGAAGCTTTAAATTCAGGGAGAGACAGTGTTTCAGAAACAAGGTCAGTACCTTGTCCTCACCACATTTACACACTTACATACATAGAAACATACAATACTAAATAGATTACATTGGACTCATGTCGTTAAGGCTACGTGTGAATGTGGTATGTCTTAAGTGATAAGTGCACCCCATTTTACAGCTAATACACAGACTGTCACCACTGAAAAATTGGTGCAAACAAATTTGTATTAACTAGAAAATTAATCAATACTAATCATGAGTCTATTTTAATGTTTAAATTATTTATGTACTTAAGCAATTTAGGACATAATATGTACAAGAAACTAGCCCCAAACAAGAAAATAATATGATTCCTTAAAAGTAGAAAGATTTTTGCCTTTTATTTCACCTTTTATTTCTCTCATGTTTAGTCACATTTTTCTTAAATGAGCAAGCCTTTGGAGTGCAGCTAACTGCTCTTCAGCTTTTCTACATACCTTTATATATCACCAATGAGGTTTAGCTTATCAAAACTGATACTTAAAGGCCATTTTGTTGAAAAGTTGTGTTTATTGTTCTCTATTTGTAAAATCTTTTAACACTTAATAACTTAGAATATTCCAGTGATTTTTTTTTTAATTCTGTATTAACTTTTGCTTTAATGATCCTTTTATACATTTTCAGCATTAATTCACATGAATTATTTCATGAATAAATATGTAAAAACTTAAGGAACATTAATAATTTTACTGTGTATATCATAGTAAGAGTTTCAGTTATCAAAATTAATCTCATAATAGAGTCAAGAGTATAGCTGTTTCTTTAAAATGTTTCATTGTTCTGTAAATGTCAATAATTTCCTCTCATTTCCCCCTTACCATTCATAGCAGAAGAGAGTTTAAAGTTTTAATTATGTGCTTAATGAATAATAACAAAAGGCAAGAAAATGTTGTCTTATCCGTTTTAAAGATGCTATAATGCCTGGCAATGTATTAAAAGCCAAGGGTGATATAACTAAGGATTTTTTTCACTATTTCATCTTTGTATCTTTACCAGGGATTGGCAGAGCTTCTCCATAAAGGGCCGGGTATTAAATACGTTAAGTTTTATGTCCAGTCTATTTCAAGTACCTAACTCTACCTTAGTAATTGAAAACAACTACAGACAATTTATAAACTAGTAAAAATGTTTGTGCGCCTGCAAAACTTTTTCTACAAAAATGGAGGAGTGGCCTTGGAGATGGGGCCGCTGGTGATATAATTGAGTAGTAGAGCACTTGACTAGTATGCAGACTGTCTAGGTTTACACAAACCACAGTACCACAAAACAGCAACAGAGTAAGAGATATAAGGCTGAGAAAACTGATGCTTCTGTTTTTTATCATCTTAGTGCCTGGGCACAAATGCTGAGTAAGGAAATTAAACAGCAAAATTTCCCAAAATAGACCACAAAAGGTGATTGTGAAAATTGATTAATGTTCTCTATTTACAAGAAGTTGAGTAGACTTTACAGAGCTTCCAAAAATAGCTAAATACCATGAAATAGTAGGTTTTTTTTTTCTAAAATAAAGGAACTGCTATAAAGAAATGGAAAGACCAAAATTCAGTTTAATATACCTTGATAGAATTGAAAATTAATTTATCTGGGAAGATCATACTTTTTTATATTCTTTGTTGTTATAATTCTTTAGGCAATTTAGCAATTACTGTCAACTGTCTTGTATGCATTATTAAAGCCAATTATGTAAAATAAACAAAACCTAGGTTTTATAGGAGAAATGGAGTTCAAACTATAACATATCATCATTGACACAGAATAGGATCTGAAAAATGTAGTCTTGTTTTAAATATCCTTAAGGAAAAATAAATATATAAAGGTTATAGTAAATATGGTTCTTTTGTGCGAAAAAAAGATGTGAGGCCATCAAAAGTATTGAAGCAAGAGAAAGCTGTGAAGTATGTTAATTCAGATAGCTTATAAATACCAGGTATGGATATGCTGATGTGCATGGTGTGTGGTGAACTTCAGTTAAGGTAGGAATGTGTCCTGATTGAACTGGTTAGTTTTCTGGGCTCACCTGGTGTTTCTCAGAGAAAAAGAGCATTCACCAATATGACTTTGCTCTAATTCATGTTGCCTTCTGATTTGCCAGTTAATTCTGAAATAAGTAGATACTTTCAAAACGATTTTATTTGATGTAAAATACAAGCTGACTGAGATTTGAAATAGCATTTGTCCATGAGGCATGTTCTTGAAATTATAAACCTTTCTGAGAATTTCTTGTTAAGATTTACATTTAGATTTTAGTATTAGAAATATTTTACCTGTATTTTAGATAGTGATTTGATATGTTTCCATTTCTTAACAATTTAGGATCAAGAACAAGTACTCAATGATTCTGTGGATGGGAAGGAAATCTATAATACAATTCGTCGTAAAACAAAGGATGCCTTTTATAAAAACATTGTTAAGAAAGGCTACCTATTGAAGAAGGGTAAGTCAGCTTTTAGACTAATTGTTAAATTTAAGATTTTAGTGTTCATCATATGATAGTCATAAATATGTATGACTTCTTTACTGTAAGATATAGTCAGTTTTGTCATTGATTTTCAGTAATGGATACTTGTTTATAACTTACACATATAGTATGCTTCAAAATTTAGAGTTCATTTTATGATTTAGAGTTCATTTTATTAAGTCCGAGTTTTTAAACAGGATTTTAGAACAAGTTTGTATTCCAACTGGATCATTAAATCCTGACTTGGTTTTAGGCTCTCCTTGTAGTTTCTTAGAGAAATTCCTTCTAGCAGTCTTAGAGAAATTTTTTGTTGCACTTGGCCTTGGGGCACTAAAATTTTTATTTTATAGATCTACCACAGTTTGACATTAAGATATTTATTGTAGGGTAGGTGTTGGTGAAAAATAATCACTGTAAAAGAGGAATTTTGAAGATTTTTATCATATTAAAATTTGTGAAGACACAGTTTAAGTATTCTGATGAATTCCACTACTCATTAATTTATTAAACAAGCAATAATAACAAAAGCAATTTTCTATACAAGTTATAAGTATTTTGTAATTATATATGGATTGATATAGTCTTAGAACAAAAACTAAAATGTTTAATTTTTTGTATTCTGAAAATACTGTTTTTTAGTTTCTAAAGAAAGACAATTATTTTCTTAACAGGCAAAGGAAAACGCTGGAAAAATTTGTATTTTATTTTAGAGGGCAGTGATGCCCAACTTATTTATTTTGAAAGTGAAAAACGAGCTACAAAACCAAAAGGGTTAATAGATCTCAGTGTATGTTCCGTCTATGTTGTCCATGATAGTCTTTTTGGCAGGTAAGATGTTGGCTTTCTTAAAAATTGTTTTCATAATAATAATAGTGGATTTTTAGACCATTTGAATTTATTTTAATAGCATAAAATTATTTTAAATAGATTTTAGTATTTTTTTCTTCAACTTTTGACTGTTAGGCAGGCATCTTTGGAATGGCATTTCAGTAGTAGGACTAATATAAATTTACTTGCTCTTGTTATTTTTTTCTTTTATTGAAGGATTGTTTTAAAACAAAAACCAGATGATGGTAAGGATAAGAATTCTACCCCTAATGGAGTGTGAAAGACTAGGGTTGGAGCAAAGTGTTAGAATAAATAAGGCCTTCTAGTCACATCTCCCCATGTTAATTGAAACTATTCATGTACAAGTGTCTGTGCTAGTGTTAAACCAGTTAGAAGCAAAAATAACATTTGATTTTAGAAACATAAGATTCCCTGAAGGAGTCAAGATAAAAATAACATGTTACTTCCTTCCCAGCTATGAGTTATACAGCGTGGGGAGAATCGTTACCTGTAGCAAGAGAGAATTAAGTGTAGGCTTGAGATTTAGAACCAAGTTGAGGTCCACCAAATCAAACATTTTTTTTCTTGAAAATAAGCAATATGGGCACTGTGATAGGTTTTGTCTGCAGACCTGAAGACATTAAACAATTTTATTTTTAAAAATATGAAGGCTGTAAGAAAATACAGGGTCCTTCAGCCAAATGTGTTTTATTTTTATAAGAAGAAAAAAGATCAGACAATGACTATTAGATATCAAAGAATATTGTCTGTCTGTCTATCTTGGCTGACTCTAAACTTTTTCTGGATGCTTTGAAGTTTTTTTCCTTTAGAAAAGCAAAATGTACCTTACTGTTACATATTTTTTAAAAGTTCTAATGATTATAGTTTTTTTAAATAAGAGATCTCTTGTCCTTTGTCAGCTTTAGAAAATGTGTGTTAGCATGCTTTTACGGTGTTTCTGCACCATTTCTCATCTTCTAGGATCTGCATTAAATACATAGTACTATGTGTCTTGCATCGAAATATATGATGTTCTGTGTTTTACATCTTCTCTTGTCATCCCTTTTTCAAGCTATCTAATTTTTCAGTTTATAAATTTTATTTTTTATTCCTCTTTTATAACATAAGTTATACTTACTTGAAAACTAAATTTGGCTATGTTTGTCCTTTTTCTTTTTTTTTCAATTGTTCTGGTTCTTATATCAGCTTATGTCTGAATGAGTGATGGATATTGTATGTGAAAAGCTATGGAGTGATGTAGCTACTTCCAGAAGGTATTGTTCTTAAAGCCTTTGAGGATCAGGTGAAGACTGAATTCAAGGTTGGGAAGGTTGCCTCACATTGGCTTGCTGTGTCTTATGTGAAGACACAGCCAACTTCAGGTGTCTAACATGAAAGCCTGATCATTGAAGGACCTGGGATGCATTTAACTCTCCCATCACTGTGAAACACCTGGGGTTTTTTGGCTATCATTTCATGTGCTGCTTTTTGTTTCCACATCAACCTCATAGACTGTGGCCTTGAAAGTCACATTCCTCTCAAAATGAGCTTGTCCCAGCTATTTTCCCACTGTTTGTTGTTCTGTGTATCTTTACATAGTCATTTCTTATTCCTGTATTTTTTTCCAATCTGGAGGGTTAATCTCAATCAGGCTATATTCAGATCAAAATTCTCAGTACATATTTTCCATTATTTTATGATCTTCGGAAAGCTTGAAAAAAGTTTTAAAGATATAAACAAGTGAATATGATAAAAATCTTTGTCTAAAGTAATGTAGTAGTAATATTTTATTGAGTTCTGAAAACTTGTAGGCCATTTGTTGTTAAACAGTTACATTGAGTTTAACTGTACAGTCAGTCCATCTTCAAAAGAGATACAGATTATTAAGTATTATATAGTTATGTGACAAATGATTTGTAGTAGTTCATAGTAGAGGAAGACACGAACAAACATTGTATACTACCTGCTATGTCATTAAACTTGAGAACAAGGAGTGCAGGGGAAATGGTGCTTTTGATTTAATAGATGAAAAAATGACCAAGTTTGTAAATAAAGAACATTCAAGCCACCCTCAAGACAATGTTCTTGTGGTGTTCTTAATGCTAGAGACAAGCATTAACATTTTTCAAATAAGAATATTCCTTTTTACTTTTCAGTGTATGTACAGTTTCTGCATATAAGTTCTGTGCAGTTATAGAAATTATACTTCAATATTTTGTTACTTTTCTCCTTGTGATATATTTTAATATTAATTTATATTGCTCTTTAGTTTAAACCTTGAACAACTAATAAAATTTTAATTTCATAATATTTATGCACATGACATTTTAACCTGGCAAGACCTACTTTTAAATTTAAAATTATGAGTCGTAAATCATACTTTGTGTTTTTAAAATTGGTATAAATACTTTAATATTTTTTTAAGTTTCTTAATATCTTTTTTGTTTGTGTCCCAAGGCCAAACTGTTTTCAGATAGTAGTTCAACACTTTAGTGAAGAACATTACATCTTTTACTTTGCAGGAGAAACTCCAGAACAAGCAGAGGTA
>PVIH01005530.1:34426-122822 GCA_004025045.1 Sigmodon hispidus
TTTTTTTTTTTTTTTTTTTTTTTTTTTTTTTTTTTTTTTTTTTTTTTTTTTTTTTTTTTTTTTTTTTTTTTTTTTTTTTTTTTTTTTTTTTTTTTTTTTTTTTTTTTTTTTTTTTTTTTTTTTTTTTTTTTTTTTTTTTTTTTTTTTTTTTTTTTTTTTTTTTTTTTTTTAATGAACTAGGGTAGAAAACTACTGTGGTACAATATTAGGAACACATGTCTGAAATCTTAGTACTTTAACAAGTGAGAAACTGTCCAGGTTTTTGTTTTTTTTTGTTTTTTTTTTTTCTTTTTAACAAACACAGTAAAAGGATTATTAGGGATTAAAGAGTAGCATTTAAAATTGACCATTATATACTCGGTGAATTCAAGTGAGTATAATCATTTAAAATCATATTTCCATAAATTAGAGGTGTTCTTTTATAATCTAAAAGCCAGCTGGTTGTAATTTCTGGAAGTTTAACTCTATTTTGTACAAATATGACTGTTTTCAGAGAAGACTGTGAGAAACAGAGGGGATTAAAAGTAAATGAAAGTGGCTTTGTTGGCAATAGAACATCATTTGTCAGCCCTGGATATGAACTAGATGACTTTATCAATGTGAACCCTATAGACCCCTTGACTTAAGTATTACAGTGAGAGAAAAACTATTATTTTCTTTTTTTATTATTATTTAAGAAAATTTCAAAATTCATTTTACATACCAACCACAGATTCCCTCTTGTCCCACCCCTCACCCTACCCCCCCCCCCACACACACATTTGAAAAGATAAGGCCTCCCATGGGGAGTCAGCAAAGCCTGGTACATTCAGTTGAAGCAAGTCCTAGCCCCTCCCCTCTGCATCAAGGCTATGCAAGGTGTCCCATAGTAGATAATTGACTCTCATGCTACAGGGATAAATTTGGCAGGAGCCCCTTAAACAGACAAAGCTACACAGCTGTCTCCAGTAAGCAGAGGTCCTAGTCTGGTACCATGCATTGCTCCACAGCTGTTAGTCTAAAGTTTGTGAGTTCCCACTAGCTTGGCTCAGTTGCATTTGTAGGTTTCCACATCGTGATCTTGATCCCCATGCTCATATAATCCCTCTTTCCTCTTGGCCTGTACTCCTGGAGCTTGGCCTGGTGCTTGGCTGTGGATCTCTGCATCTGTTTCCATCAGTTACTGGATGAAGTCTCTTTGTTGACAGTTAGGGTATTTACCAGTCTGATTACCTGAGTAGGCCAGCTAAGGCACCCATTCCACTATTGCTACTAGTCAAAGTTGGGGTCTTTGTGGATTCTTGGGACTTCCTTAGCACCACATTTCTTTAACCCCATAATGTCTCAATCAATTAAGGTATCTCCTTCATTGCTCTCCCACTCCCTTCCTATTCCAGCTCTACCATCCTATTCCCTTATGTTCTCATCTGCCATCCCCTCCCCCACCCCCAGTTTAATCAGGAGATCTTATCTATTTCCTCTTCCCAGGTCAACCCATAAGTCCCTCTTAGGGTCTTCCTTGTTAGCTAGCTTCTCTGGAACTATAGATTGTAGCCTGATTATCCCTTACTTTACATCTAGTATCTACTTATGAGTGAGAATATACCATGTTTGTCTTACTGAGTCTTGTGTTACCTCACTCAGGATATTTTCTAGTTCCGTTCACTTGCCTGCAAATTTCATGATTTTATTGCTTTTGTTTTTTTGGGCTTTTTTTTACTGCTGAATAATATTCTATTGTGTATATGTTCCACATTTTCTTTATTCATTCTTCTATTGAGTGGTATCTAGGTTGTTTCTAGGTTTAGCTATTATGAATAATGCTGCTATGAAATAGTTGAGCAAATGTCCTTTTTTCTTGTTTTATTTTGCTGGGACATAAAATTATAATGTAGTACATTGTGAGACTAGAACTGGCAGTCTAGAGCTAATGGGCATCATAATTAAGTATAAAAAATAAATTGATATTTCTTTGCAATACTGTTTTGTTTTTGTAGGATTGGATGAAAGGTCTGCAAGCATTTTGCAGTTTACGAAAAAGTAGCCCAGGGACATCTAATAAACGGCTTCGCCAGGTGAAACTTCATTGTGCCTGTCTTGTAGCAGTCTTATTTTCATATTGCTTTGCTCTTCTTTTTCTATACATGCTGTTTTTGTCAGCATTTCTTGAGAGTAGAAAGGTTTAGTTCCTTGGACATTTTACAGCCGTGCTGTCACTTGCTGACTTGGGAGCAGATCGCTTTGTGAAAGAAAGTTCTTTACATGTACTCTGCTTCCTAATTTTCTGTGCTCAATTTTAAATACATATATTATTTTTCACTTAAAAGGAAACCCCTTTCGTTTTCTTGTTTGGAAAAATTATATAAAGTAGAAGGAAAAGTACTTCTGAACAGTTAATGATACTTGTTTTTCATGGTATGATTGATTTTGAGACCGAGTACAGAATTTTTAGTAATTAGCCAATCTTACTAAAGCTTAAATCTTGTATATGCTTTTGCTTATAGGAAGATGTAGCTATGTATAGCATCATTTCCTTTTCTTGTTTTTACTGTTAGAAATAAGAGTTTTGTTTTACAGTAATCTCCTGAACACTAGGATTACAAATGTGAAGCACCATAACTGATTTATCCCTTATTCTCAGCCTTCATGTCTTTCTTTTGGTATTTCATTAAAGTGGTCAAAAGCTAATGTCGTTTGAATTTTGAGGAAAGTTAAGACAGTGTCTATTTATGGAGCAAAGTAACCCCTGTTAATGGCTATTTCCAGTAAGCTTGTTGGATTTAACAGACTGTTTTATTGGAAATATAAAAACAGTTGTTATTAGGTAACTAAACTATTCTCTGTAACATAAACCCTGGCCTTTGTTCTAAGGACATTTAATTTTATATATGTGTGTATGGGTATACATATATATTTAATATATAGAAGTTGTTGCATTTCTTTGTGCATATGATATCTGCAAATATCTTGAGCTCCCTTTGATGTATCAGCATGTAGTCTTTCACATTTTACCTATGAGAAAGGTAAGGGTCAGAGACTGACTTGTTGAAGGGGGCACAACTGATAGGAAAGAGAAAAGAGTATCTAATAGTAGGAGGTAGATGGACAGTTCTGGCACCCATACTGCTAATACATCAGTTTCTTGGAATATATGTCTTTTCTATAGCATCAGATCATAAAATAAGTGTCTTAAAAATACCTTAGCCATGTAGTCTTTAAAATCTTCATGATAAGCATACTATGATATTTGGAGTTTTGAAATGGATTGTGACAATTGATTAGCAAAGTTGGTTTTTTGAAACACTAAGAAAAAAAGTCATTATTTGGGGGATTATGTACAAGTCTTAAAATGTTGAGTATGAATTTCTGTGTTCTCTTTAGGTCAGCAGCCTTGTTTTACACATTGAAGAAGCCCACAAACTCCCAGTAAAACACTTTACAAATCCATATTGTAACATCTACCTGAATAGTGTCCAAGTGGCAAAAACTCATGCAAGGGAGGGGCAAAACCCAGTATGGTCAGAGGAGTTTGTCTTTGAGTAAGTCCTATTCTATCATACTCAATTCATTTTTAAAGTCTTATTTTCCTGTTTACATATAAACTGTTTAAGTTTCTCCTGTTTTCTAAGTATTTTAATAGTATTTTTTTGTTGAATTTGTTTATCCTCATAAATGCCTTTGGACTGCTTAACAAATGCTTTATTTTCTAAATCTTTTTTTTTTTTTAAATGGGTTATTAGTGGTTTACGAAGTTTACTGGGAAAATATGGTTACTGATGTATTATTTCTGTTATTTCTAACAAATAATAGAAATCTAGTATTAAATAAAACACACTGAAATTTTTAAATAGAGATAAGGTGGTTTTATAGCAGAACATTTGGGATTCAGTGATTCATGTCTAATTTTCTCCTCCTCTTTTAGCGATCTTCCTCCTGACATCAACAGATTTGAAATCACTCTTAGTAATAAAACAAAGAAAAGCAAAGATCCAGACATCTGTAAGTTGATTATATAAAGGTTTCTAAAATAAAGAGAGCATGTTGTATTTTTAGAATTTATAAACAAAATGTCTAAGATGGAGGTGAAACACTATACTGTGCAGTCTATTCCTAAACATTGACTGTCCAGAAGAGACTGTTAAGGAAAGAACAAAATGGCAAAAGTGTATGTACTGTTATCCTTAAAAATTAGAATATACAAATATACTCTTTCTTTTACAAAGAATAGGACAAGAAAATGGTAGTGGTGGTCACTTTTTTTGTCTTTTTTTCGTCTATAGCTTTCCCCAATTTCCTGCACTTCAAATATTAAAGGTTTTGTTAAAGACTGGAGATGTAGCTCAGTGGTTGAGTATTTATCTGTCATGCAGTGGCCTGGGGTTAGGGTTAGGGTTAGCCCCACAAAGAAAAAAGGCACAGGATATTTAAGTGTGCTCTTTATTTGTTGTAATTTACAATGTTTTGTTCCTATTCCGAGCAGGAAACTTCTTCCAATCCTGTTAGTAGGACAGATGGCAGTGGGATTTAGTGATTCATTTTAGGTTAATGCCTTCTTATAACTCAGGCTTTTAGGGTAAGCAGACAGATCTACTGACAGGCAGATCAAAACCTGAAGTTCTCTGAATAAAATGTTTATTCTGTAATTGCTTACATTTTTTAAGTGTTTCTCCATTACTTGTATGATAAAATCCCACACACAAAAAGAAAGCCATATTTTCTATTTGGACTGTAGTCTTTATTGTTCTTATCTTTTTACCTACCTAGCTAACTGAACTCACAGGTTCCTGTTTGGAATAACTTTTTAACTCTCATGTATGTTTTCAGAAACATTGTCCACTGTAGTGTAAGTCCTCTTACACTGCATCCTCTTTGACAGATTTTCTATATACGTCAAACACCATGTCTTAATTATTTCTTAATCTCATGTCCCCAGCCTACCAATATCACATAGCAGGCCTTCAGTAAATGAAAAAATAACTAGTTAAGTGTTAGCTTTGTGACGTTACTAAAAATTTGCTTAATGAAAGCATTTAAAACTACAGGAAACTGCACTGAGAAAACATAACTGTATGACCATAGTGGTTTTTCTTTTGTAGTATTTATGCGTTGCCAGTTGAGCAGATTACAGAAAGGACATGCCACAGATGAATGGTTTCTGCTCAGCTCCCATATACCACTAAAAGGTATTGAACCAGGATCCCTTCGTGTTCGAGCACGATACTCTATGGAAAAAATCATGCCAGAAGAAGAGTACAGTGAATTTAAAGAGGTATTATTTAGTAGTTTAATGATTTTAATGGCACTAAACATCATTGTCAACTATTTAAGCTAAATAGTAATGTCCTACATTAGTAGCCAGAGGTAAAAAACATGTAATATGATTTTGATCTTATAAGGCTAGATAGAAATATGATGCAAACTCACTCCATTTTAACAATTGTATTCAATAGATAAGTCCTTCCACTTAACCTTATATATACTTCCCAGGATATGTTTCCCTTATGTATGTTTCCAAGGATGCATAATGCTATGTACTTTCAAGTAATCTTTTTTAATGTCATTTTTAGCTCATATTACAAAAGGAACTTCATGTAGTCTATGCTTTATCACATGTATGTGGACAAGACCGAACACTACTGGCCAGCATCTTACTTAAGATTTTTCTTCATGAAAAGCTTGAATCATTGTTGTTATGCACACTAAATGACAGAGAGATAAGTATGGAAGGTAGTGTATGGATTATGATATTTTTAAAAATATGTATGATTTACATATTAAATAGGGGAGTCTTTAAATGTATTAAGCTGTTAAAATATTTTACAAAGTATCTGAGATTCTTTGTTTAATATGGGAATGGGTTGCTATTTTTAATTCTGTCATATAGCAGATTAAGTATCAGAAGCTGTAAGAGAATGGTTTCTTTGTCCAGACTCAGTGTGTGATTATCAGCAATAGCATAGTATTTGTCATATCACCTCAGTTTTTACTTAGCAGTAGAAGTCAGATGTCACTTGTATTTCTAGATTTTATAGCAGTTCCAAGGTTGAGATACATATCTCTATGTTTTTCACAGCTTCCTCATCCAAAATTTATGTAAAAAGTATATTACTAAAGAAAAGTAATTTCCAATTTAGTTATATTAGTGCAATTCTGTAAATGTAATCTAACATCCATTTTTTGTAGATGAAGCTACTACTCTGTTTCGAGCTACAACACTTGCTAGTACCTTGATGGAACAGTATATGAAAGCCACTGCCACACAGTTTGTTCATCATGCCTTGAAAGACTCCATTTTAAAGATAATGGAAAGCAAACAATCATGTGAGGTAAGAATTTATTGTTTTCATCATTGCAGCAAATAGTAATTTTAATGAGAACTTCTAACAAAACAGCTTTGGGAAAGTACATCATTTCTAAAATTTATCAATGCAGTTATGACCTTTGTAATAGATTTATAACACCCCCCACCCACATGTATACACACTCACAGTTCTTTTGACATTTCATTTCTACCAATGGTCAAGTGTACCTTATTATAAGAAAATGTGTGTAACATAAATTGAGCATTTTTCCAGGGACTTTGTTGTTTATGTTGAGTATCTTCAATTTAAAAAAAAATATTTTGAAAATTTGGGACTATTTTATATACACAATAAGATCTAACTCTAAGCATAAAATTCATTTATGACTGAAATTAACTTTACACGAATTCTAGGAAGCTTGTGTTATGATTTTGGCCTGTTTTGTGAAGTCAGATGTGGGATTTCCCATTTGTAGTGCTGTGTTGGCACCCTAAGTCAAACTTGAGAATGCTTGCCTTGTAGAATATAAAATCTTTTCCTTTGAGGACTCTGTGGGTTATTTTGTAAAGATTAGGATTAAAATAAATAATTTTTTAAAGATGATTAAGGTTTCAATGTACGTTTATAAGTAACCAGTTGTAAGTAGAATCTAGAACACATAGATTGGGGGTGGTGGTCGCACTTAAAAATTTCTGATAAAGGTTAATGATTCTACTTATACATTTTGGCTATCTTCCTTAGCTACTACTTTGAACCTTATTAAAAAGTTTGACACCCCCCCCCTCAGATAAATAGAACTGAGGAGTTTAATGTTCAGTTGAGTAACTGGGAAAAGAATGCTTAGCAAACCTATTGAATTTACATATGCGGAAAAGTTGATAGCTTTGAAAAAAGTAACTGCTCATTTATACCATCTCAATCTATCACCACCAAAATGAATTTGTATTGGCTTATTCCTTCTTTTAGTTAAGTCCATCAAAGTTAGAAAAGAATGAAGATGTGAACACTAACTTAGCACACCTATTGAACATACTTTCAGAACTTGTGGAGAAAATATTCATGGCTTCAGAAATACTCCCACCGTAAGTTGTCAGTTTGCAAAAAAATTTGACTAATCTGTGTTTTTAAAGTTTTCTTTTAATGAATGCTTTCTATTGGCATTACACTTAGATTTTTTTAATCCTTAAATGATGGATTTTAAGTTATGAGCCAGGCAAGGTGGTGCATGCCTTTGATCCCAGCACTTGGGATGCAGAGGAAGGACAATATCTGAGTTAGAGGCTAGCCCGGTCTATAGGAGAACCAGGGCTATTATTCAGAGAGAAACTTTCTCAACCTCCCCTCCAACCCCCCCCCCCAAAAAAAAGATGGGTTATGTTGAAGAAGCTAGAGTAAAATGTAGACATTGTGGCACCTGCCTATATTTGCATTGGAGCTGTTTAGGCAAGACAATGTTGAGTTTAGGCCAGCAGGGGCTACATAGCAGGATCCTTCCTGTCTCCCAAAAAAGGAAAATTGAAACACATATGTTTATAAATTAAAATGTATGTTTATGTGGACCGAGTAAGTCTGGCTTATATTGTTGTTTAGGGAGTGAAAAACATGCCTCCTATCTAAGGACCATTGTCTGTAAATCTAGTTTCTAGTTCTTGCTTAGCATTAGAGTTCCAGAAAAGAAAAAGCAAAGTTCAAGTATGTGTATAAGATACCAGTATCATGTCTGCTAACAAGTCAGTGTGAGTACATTCACTTGTTTAGATGGAAGAAGTCAAAATAATGGGACACATGCCACATTAATTCCTCTGTATTCTCATGTTTAATGACTTGTTTCATACTTTTCATTAACACAAATTAAAATCATTGCAACCAAACTTACTGCATTATGTTTCTACACCCTTTGCTAAATGTACTTCTCTTTTAACAAAATATCTTTTTTAGATGAGAAGGTCAAATGCATTAACATATGATATACTGGTTGGATATTAAAATTTGGGCTGCCACTAGATTATCATTCTGTTGATACTTTATGTATTGAGAATCTGTTTATGTTATTTTGGCAGGACACTGAGATATATTTATGGGTGTTTACAGAAATCTGTTCAGCGTAAGTGGCCAACAAATAACACCATGAGAACAAGAGTTGTTAGGTAAGAGTCAATCCTTCATTTATCATAGTCACTGTATGCAGCGCACGTGAATTTAGGCAGAGACAGAGGAAATTGGTGCTTAGAGAAGTGCAGTAGTTGAATCATCTAGATCATCTGTGATTCCAAGCTAATCTCCAACCATATGGATCTTCCAGGTCTGAAGCTCTCATTAGAACTGCTTTGGCAGCTAATGAATTTTGAGAGCTCATATATGTACTTAATTAAAGTACTTTTTTAAGTTATAAACTGTTAGGAACCAAGCACAATTCCTATGACCACCTAATATCATTAATATTGCTTAAAGGTTTTTGTTAAGCTGTTTTTTTGTTAAGCATATCTCAGCTAGTACAAAGTGACTAGAAATGTAATAGAAATGCATCAAATAGTTTTCTACTAATTATGGAAAATGTACACTGCCAGTCACATTACATGTAAAATATGAATTTTAAAGACACATTTCTGATGTAAGTTTTTTCAGGTGGCTTCTACTTTCTTTGCAGACAGAATTTCTGTTAGTGGTCTAAGCGTAGCTCTGAGGTAAGACACTAGGTTAACACTAAGGGGTCTTGGATTTGATTTCTACCCCTGAATAAAATAGGCTGACCAAATCCTCTGTGAGTTAGCTACACTAAGACACACTGAAGAATAGCAGGAAGAAAGAAAAATTGCAAACATGCTATTTAAGCAGTTGTGTGTGATGACTGAACTATTCTGTGTACTACACATTTTAAGTGTGTGTCTGTTAAACTACTATAGCAGGGACCCTCTAATTAGATTTAATGTGACAGATTGCTTTAGGAATTTTTTATGCCTAAACTGATTTTTCTTCATAGTAATAAATTGTGTAGTACATATATATTATTTAGTTTAAAATCATCTAAAAATCCAAAAATACTTTTTCACTGAAATCTATTAAAATATTTTCAGTAAACCTTACCTTCTTTAAGAAGAAATATCAAAATGTGAAGTTATTAATTGCATACACTATGGGGACTAATGCTTGTCAAGGTTAATTAGTACTGTAATTTTAAAGTAAAAATTGAACTTATATGACAACATATACTTAGTATTAAGTTTACATTAACTATAGAACTTTCAAGTGCTTATTGTATTTTAGTTTGTCAAGGAGTCATTGATAGTTACGTTTTCCAATGTTTATATAAATATAAGTTGGGAGCAATATTGGTACAACTCTCTCAATTCACACAGACTTTTCTGTGTGTAATTTGGAACCTTACTTTTTCAGCAGTTCTCAGTGTTTTGACACACTGCTGCCTCTAATGAAAACTTCTAATCTGCAATAAATAATTAAGATAGTAAAAGCAAACTTATTTCCAAAGTTAATCTGAAATTATGTTTACCTTACAGTTTTCTTTATTTGGGCTTATCCCTGTTGGAAGTAAAAGTTATACATTTTGAAAGTAAAGTTTATAGATCTAAGTTTAAATTTTTTATGTTTATATTTTATACACAATTTTCTAAAAAAAGTTATTCCTTCCAATTAGTGGTTTTGTTTTTCTTCGGCTTATCTGCCCTGCTATCCTGAGTCCACGGATGTTTAATATCATTTCAGGTAATTACCTTTTAATAAACTTTGATAAGGGAATAGCTTAGTACTTTCATAATACTTTTAAAAAAATTTTGCACTTTAAATCAGAATTTAACAATCTAAGATACAAATAGAGCACACTGAAGTACTACTCCCTCCCTTTAATCTTTTACTATTTTAGCTTTTTTCCTTTTATTTAAAAAGTTTGCATTATATTTATTTTAAGCACATGAGTATGTGGCATTTTCCTGTTATGGTGCATGTACAGGAGTCAGCAGACAACTTCTTGGAGGTGATTAGCTCTTTTCACTATGTGAGTGCCTGACATTGAAATCACATCATCAGGCTTGGATGCACTGAGCTACTTTGGCCTGCCTGCTGGCTCTCACACTTAGAGCGTTTGTAGGTTAGGTTAGGAAGGCTTCTCCTCCCGTGTACTCAGTCTATATCAGGTTGCTGGTTAAACTTCTTTTAAGATGTATTAGTAGTTTGTGAACATTTATTAACAAAGAAGCCCAGATGTTCTATAACTGGACTGTATAGCTAGACCATGTCACTCAGCACAATGGTGTGTAGCTATCATGCCCACATGCAGAAAGAGTTGGGTCTGAAAGATACTCTGGATCTTAAAAACAAGCAAAAGATCCTGTTTTACTTTCATATGCATCACATTCCTGGAATTTACTATTGAATACATGCATATTAAGAATAAAAGGCTGGGAGCTGGTGATTCAGTGGTTAAGACCACATAACTGCTCTTCATACTGAATTCAGAGGACCTGAATTCATTTCCTAACACGCATGTCAGATAGCTCACAACCATCAAAACTCCAGTTTTGAGGAATCAGACACTCGTCTCAATTCTGTGGGTAGCAGCACTTATTTGCACATATCCAAGGTTGTCCTTACAGCAAGTTTGAGAACAACATATTTATTAGAGGAAGGGGATGGGGGTTGGTATGGGTGGCTTCATTTCTATTTGGTGGTTACAAATACTTCTCATTTACATTCCATTTTCTATATTCTACAGGAAAGTTTATCATGAGCTCAAAAATTAATCTTTCAAGTAAAGTATTTGCAGTTACTGGCCTGCAAATAATGTAAGGAGAAGGGAGTTGCTAAAACTGTAAAATGTTCCCCCTAAGTGGGTTGAAATTAGCTTTGTAAATTGTCCTGAAAGGTTTGTGGAGTAACAGTATTATCTATCAGCCATTTGAGAATTACTCAAGTTTATAGTTCATAAAACAAGCACTTGTAAATGTGTTCAACTTTTTTTTTTTTTTCCTTTTAACTCAAGCTAATTGGAATTAGGCCATACATTTGCTAATTGGAATTAGGCCATACATTTTGAGGACTACCCTAAATATATTCTGAGTTAAAGAACTGTTAGCATTTAACAGTGAATAAAAACTGGAAGTGCTAAATGTGTGAGAGTTTACCTAAAGCACTTTTAGTGCTGGTGTCACTGTTGTACCCAATTCTTTTATAGATTCTCCATCTCCAATTGCTGCAAGAACACTGACATTAGTGGCAAAATCTGTACAGAATTTAGCAAATCTTGTGGAATTTGGAGCTAAGGTAAAAATATTTTGATACTTAAAATTCACTATAAAATAACAATTTAAAATGTGATCATTTAACTTATTCAATATTCAAAACATGATGTTCTATGTAAATGCTAGAATAATATAATTACCTACTTTTGTATGTCACATACTTAGTATGTGACAAGATCCTTGCCCAACTCACAAGTATGTACTGTTCTTACCAACCACTAGTTGGTATGCTGTCCTATGTCAGATGTTCAGATGTAATGTAATAACTATACACGTTTTAGGCTTTTGCCTAAATAGGCAATTGCCTATTACAATTTCTCACCATGAATTCAGTAGTTTTTCTTTTTCCAAAAAAGACTTATTTACTTGTATGTGTATGACTATTTTTGCCTGCATGCATATTAGACACTCTTGTGCCTGCCTGGTGCCCACCTATGCCAGAAGATGGCACCAGGTTCCTGGAACATGAGTTATGAGTCATCACATGGGTGCTTGGAACCAAACCCTGATCCTCTCAAAGATTAGCAAGTGCTTTTAATAGTGGGCCTTCTCTTCAGCCTCATTGGTAATCCTCTTTATGATTCATTATTTTTCTTAGAAATTTCATGCCAGCATCTTTGGAATTTCCAATTGAACCTTATCACATTTGAGGTTTTATTGTTGATACTGTGCTAACCATAAGTTATAACATTTATGGGTTAACTTTTGATTTTTACCTAAAACCCAAAGCAAATTTTGTCCCACTGTAATCATAGGGAAGTTTTGGTTTCACTGTATTTTAACTCCCAACAATATGTTAGCTTATTCATAACTTATCAGTAATAAATTCTAAATGTATATATAAAGAATTTATGTCTGCCAAGCTATATTAAATTTTTAATTTATAACATTTCATTAAATACACCATACCAGCTATTCATATGAGAAGGAAATTTTCATATACTAATTCTTGCAATGTGTAGTTTTTGTTGTAAAACAGCTTTTGTAAGGCATATGAGGCCTATGTTCTTTTAAATTTTTTAGGAACCTTATATGGAAGGTGTTAATCCATTCATCAAAAGCAATAAGCATCGCATGATCATGTTTTTAGATGAACTTGGGGTATGTATATAATCTTCACATTCTCTAAGAATGAATTTAACCATATAAGCAATAACCTTTAGGTTTAAAAATCAGAACTTCATAATGAAATGTTTTCTATGTAAAATTTTGTTTATTCTTAAATAAATGGCTTATGTCAAGTACACAAAATTGTGGCCTTCAACCAGTCATATTTTAGACTCTTTCATTCATTATTCCTTATTATTGTCATAGTTAGTCTTTTAAGTTGTAGCTAAAATAAGATTTCAAGCCAGCTAAATTGGAACCTAAAGTTAGAACAAGATGAAATTTTGTAATTACTGTGCCTCATTTGAACTTTTATAAATAATACTGAGTATGTTTTTAATTTCTGAGGCTCTAAATAGTAAATTAAATTTTCTACATCATTTCAAAGATACATTTCTATTCTATAATGTAGTGTACACAGAGAAAAAAGCCTAAAGCCAAGTTTATATCAACAGAGTTATTGGGAGACTAGGTTGTCTGTTTTGGAATACATTAGTGTATTCCAACTCAGTGATTCGATTCAAAGTACAAAGCACGTGTTAACCATCCCAACACTACACATAACTTTGTGAGAAAAAAAAAAAATGGGTTTCAAGTAAGCTCAACCTCATAAGCTCTATATTTATAAGAAACTTCTAAGTAAACTCCTGTGAAGCTTTCATTAGGAATATTAGGAGCATTTCTAATAAATGGATTTTTTTTTAACCTTACTAATAACTTTAAACTCTGTGAAGGCAAGCAGGATTTTTTTTTTTAATCTTGTAATCTTTTATTCACCAAATCACTTAGCAAGTAAGTGATTCAGTTAAATTATTTAAGTTATTTTTTACTCCAAAAAACTAAAATGCTCAACTTTTACATGGAATGCATCTAAGATTAATTGAATCACATGTTAAATTTTATTACTTCAAGGCCTAAAATAATAGTGGCACTTAATATGGCTAAGTTACTCCATGAACCTTAATTAAACACTGTAATGCCCAGTAACCTGACATTTTTCTCTTGAGCAATCTACAGAAATTCCAAACGGTCAATTTTGATACAGTATCTTAGTGGCATTCAGTGTAGGTTTTTAAGTTGTAATAATCCAAGTCAGCAATTAACAATGATATTATTTGACATGTGCTCTAAATTTGAAAAGAAATTAATTCATGATATTGTCATCCTATGAAAATGTGTAGAACCTCTAAAACCTATGTTTAGCAGAATTATTTGACAAATTAATGTTAGAATAATTTAAGAAGAGACTACAAGGATTTTTATTTCTAAATGCAGTTTTATGATTCCCTTAAAGAATGTACCTGAACTTCCGGACACTACAGAACATTCTAGAACTGACCTGTCTCGTGTCTTAGCAGCCCTGCATGAGATCTGTGTAGCTCATTCAGATGAACTGAGAACACTCAGTAATGAGCGTGGGGCACAGCAGGTAGGTTTTTACAAAATGGTAATGTTCACACTTTATAAATGGTACATGTAAAAATGGCAAAGGAGCTATTATAGTATATAGTAAGCATATTACTCCTTCAGTTGCTCACACCAAATACATGACGGAAGATATTTGTGAAACACCTCATTATAATGATTCAAGTTGGTATGAATCAGCTATCAATACAGCAAATGGTTTTTACTGACCTAGTGTTAAGTCTACAAGACAGTCTTTTAAATGGGGGAGAAAAGGTATAGAGGAAGTCAAGACACACAATCGTAAATCTGATTAATTTCTTCCATTGTTTCAGAAGGCATTAAATAGTACTACTGCATTGTGAAATCCTGCCAGAGACTTCACAAAAGAAATTAGAACAGTGACTGGATTTTCATTAGCCTTACATTCTAGAATCATCATTATTTTTTTTTAAAGTTTAGAAAGCAGCTTAAATAATAGAGTTCTAATTGGAAAACATTAATTTATTACAGAGGTTTATAATGAGAAATGTAGTGTGGTAAGATTTTCTCTACCTTGGTTACAACTAAAAACACTTAAGTTTAAGTAATCAGAACCCTGTTTTATGTAATGAGTAGAAAATGCTAGTAGTATCTTAAGAATCCCACTGCACTGATTTAGTTTTTACTGAATTTAAATAAAATTTCTATCTCGAAATTTTACTTTTTGCTTAGTGATTTTTTTTTTTTTTTCCCCTTTACTGTTTCTCCTTGTGTCTAGCATGTACTGAAAAAGCTTTTGGCTATAACAGAACTGCTTCAACAAAAACAAAACCAGTATACAAAAACGAATGATGTCAGGTAGCAGCCTGGTGTTCTGCATGGATTCAGCACGCCCAACATGGTAATTCACATCACTGTCTTCTTTGCTCTTGCCAAAAAGAAAAAAGAAAAAAAAAAAAGAAGAAGAAGAGAGAGGGAGAAAAAGTAGCACACCTTTCCACATTCCAGTGATGTGTGAGCTATGCAAACAAAAACCCCAAGATTCTGCTGGCAAGTTACTGCCAGCACCTTCGTAAGCTATCTGTGCAGAATATTTGCACTTTTTCCACATGGAATCTCTACCAAACTCTGAGCCTTGGTGTACAGATCAACTTTCACAAAAAAGGAAAAAAGAAAAAAAGCTATGTCTTGAACTTTGAAAATATATTTTCAGTATATACAATTGCCAAAGTTTTGCTGTCTCTTGGAAAGGAACTATGAAATCAACTGACAAGAAAATACATCCTATGACAACAGAATTGAACTGGATTGCAGACTGTTCTTACTGTAATTATTTCCTTCTTACAAATATGACCATTTGACTGTTCATTGAATTTATTTGTATTTACAGTTTCCAGAGTTTGACATTATAATAGGAACAATCTTGCTGTATACTTTTTAAAAATACTGTGCTATTCTTCCTGGAACTGTTAAAAGACAATACATAGAATGGATGAATCTATGCTCATCAGCTTTATTTTTTAAACATACCACTTATTTTGTTGGAATTTTAAATACTGTATTTAGATCTTATGGTTTTGTTAAAATGTTTACAACAGTAAATAGTTTAAATTCAATAAATATTATTGGTCTTTGTACCAATCAATGCATGTTATCCATTTCACCAATTTATCAATTACTTATGTCTTTTTATGTCTAAACAAATTACTAGAATACTCACGTTTATCCTAAAATGACTTTTTGTTAATGTTTTGATTATGTAGACACCCTCATCAACTTGTACTTGTTTTTTCTGCTAGGTAATTTAGTTCATATAGTTTCATCTCTTCCTGTGTTTGTATTTTTGTGAAGTATACACAAGGGTTAAGTTAAAATAAACTGAGGGATAGCTTGCATAATTAATCAGCTTACTATTTAACTTCATTATAATTTTATTTCAGTTTTAGGGAAAGTTCAAGCTTTACTACCAGAATAAGGCCCAGAAAAATTTTTAATTGCTTCTTTCACAAAGGATTTCACTTATTCACTCAATATAACAACTTGTTAAGCAACATGTGTTGTGTTGAAGATTAGACTTAAAGACAGAATGTAGCAGAGTGTCCTTAGTAATCAAAATAGATTAAAAAAGAACCACCAAGGAAGTTATTAACCAAACTCTCAATAAAAGGCCTACATTCTAAAACTGTTGATTTGTTCCTCTAAGATACTATATACAATAAAAAATGTTAAGTAATCAAAGGTTTATTTCCCTTTGCTGAGGAACAAACTAGGCCTCAATGTATTCTTTAGAAAGGTGTTTGATACTACCACTGAGATATTTCCCTAGCTTAAATATGGGGCTGAAATGCAGCAATCAAGGTCCTTAATATAGCTTCAGTAGGTTAACTGGTAACAAAAAAAAAACAAAAAGTGCTTTTTGGCTTTGTTATCAATGCAGTCCCTTTCTCTCTGTAACCCATTACAGGTCCTTTTGTTCTTGCTGGCTGAGCTATGACAGTAATTCATCTCATTTCCTTGGTTTACACAGTAGAAGGGCTACAGACTTTCAGAGACAGTCCAAGTCCAGACTCTCGCTTAAAGAGTTTTAGCTTGTACTCACTAATTGTACTTGAGTATTTAGCCATGATGGCCTATCTGCCATTCCTTGGCCTGACAACATGCATCTCCCTTTTTTTTACCACTTATTTTAAAAGAAATTTGATAAAGTTAACCTCATTTTTGTGTTTTACTGACATGTTTGTGTCTTAAAATTGTAGTGGGAAATTTTTTACTTACCTTCATGGGCCCTGTAGTAGCTAGGTAGTTAGTGGTGAAATAAATAAAATCTTTCAAATTTATTTTTTTTAATGGGGCTGGGTAGAAAATTTCCAGAGGCACATGTGGATCTTGCTTTGATGTCAAACTTTAGTGATCTGAAAAACAAACAGGAGACAGACACACTGTCAACATTTGCAATTCTGTCCACAGTCTATCATGCTGTTTAATTTGAACTACACTGGGCATATAAGCTTTGATTTTCATATATACTTTATGAATTTTATTCCAGAACAAGAAAAAGAAAGCCAGAAATTCAAGCCATAAAAGTAATTATTAGAGATAAGCATGCCTATATGTGCATGTAGAGATGAACATAAATATCACATTTTAATGCTACCTACCCTCCTGGGAAATGTATCCTGGAATATGTAAAGCTGGGTAGATGTACATTGGAGGTAGTTGAGTTTCTCAAATTTCTTCATGCCAGTTTTCAAGGGTTTAGAGAAAGGAAGAAAAAAACAAGCAAAACAAAACACTGGCCTAATATACATATACCTATGTGCAATTTGGTCCTAACTACAGTATCTATTACTTACTACATTAAGACAGTATATCAGCATGCCAAACACTGAACAAGTGTCATCATTTTTCCTATTCTCTAATGGTAACATAGCACACTGAGGTATAATTTACTAAAGTCATAGAAAAATATAGGCACACCCAAATAGTTTAATTCCATGTTCTGGGATTTTTTTTTTAATCAACTTACTTCATTTTTAAACTTTTGAATGTATTTTAATCTCTAAATGCCTAGTGACCATAATGCCTATTTTATATGGATTCACTTAGAGATGATCATTTAATGCTAAAACTGACCATGTAGTTTGCTACCACTTATCTGTAGTAATGTAAGATCTTTATCTAGACTGAAAAATTGTATTTAAACCCAGATGTCAGTCACTGCTTAGAATAAGATTTAGTGTCTGAGCACTAAATGATTCCCCAATATACTTGCGCAGCTCACAGGAATTCATAAATAGTTCAACCGATGGAAGTATTTTGAAAAGCCATTTGTAAAACCTTCTGGAAAATGAAACCTATTTCTTTAGCACTTCTAAAGTTTACTATTGCTAAGTTTTGTTTTTCTGTATTTCTTCTAAATAAGTATGTTTGTTTAATCACATTTTGTTCAAAATAGTATAAGAAAGTGCAGTGCAGTTTGACTTCAGCTACCATATGAGGACATGATTTACTACTGATCTTAGTGAGTTATAAATATCCAGAGTAGGTGATATTCAGCCTCTTTTGAAGGTTTTTATATATAAAGTATATTTTTTTATATAAAACAATCACAAAGAAAATATGTAATTAGAAAAGTTTAATATATTTTGATGTTTTCACATTGTACTACTAAAAAGAAAGGTAAATGTCAGACATGCTTCCTACTTCTGTTGCTTAGGTAGCACTGCCGTTGTCATTTCAGTGGTCAGAGACAATCCACTAGGTCATCATCAGTCCATTCCTCCTAAGGGGAAAAAAATGTAAGGGTAGTCAGTTGTCTTTTACCTCTCTCTAAGAAAATGCTGATTGAAACCAGGCTACTGTAGTTTTTTTATTTTTTACTTTTTTGAGATGTCTCTGTGGCTATTGCCACCCTTGAATCTTTTGCCTCCCAAGTACTAGGACTGCTGGAGTGTGCTACTAAGTCCAGCACTTGATTGTGATGACATGGACTCAGCCATCCACTCTACTCAGGAGTATATAAAGGCTGACCTTTTGCCTCTGCTTATTTATCTTTGAATTTTTAGAGATAATTTTAAAAACTGGGGTAAGGCAAGGGAAGAATCCTTGGAGAATAAGAGGTTAAATTTAGCACCACTGCCTTCTAACACAGGAAAGATTCTTCAAGTTTAGAATTGGCTCATACAGTAGTATAAAAAAAAAAGCAAATTCCTTAAAAAACAGGTAATGTACTCTTCTTCCTCGTCAGAACCATGTAACAAGCAACTGCCCCACATGCTGCTGTCCTCTGTCATGCCTTCCCCTGCCATGGATTCTAACCGCCCTGAACTGTTACCCAAAATAAATCCTTCAATGAAAGATTTTTTTTTTTTTTAACTCAGACTATGCATAAAGAGATGAGAAAAAAATATTCACAGCACTTGGAGAACTGAGGTAAAAGGATTGGGAGTTTAAGACCAATTGGAGCTACATAGCAGGGCACGTTTAAAATATTCATGTCCCCACCTGTCTATAATGCTTATAAGTACTCCAGAACAGTACATCTTAACTTAGGTCATGCCAGAGAAAATAAACTCTATAAAGTTTACCTTTAGGAGTAAACATACCTCTTCTTGTTTGGGTTTCTTTGATACATAGTCATCATCTTCATAGCCTTTCCTCTTCTTCCTATAATTAAGCAATTAGCAAAACTGATAGTGGCAACAAAACTATCAAATAGGAACTAACAAGGCTATGTGAGCTCTAACCCAATGTGGGTGCTAGCTCATAGCTAAAATGCCAGCACCCAGACTGAGCCAACAGTATTGCCTTAAGTTCTGGCTAGCGGGGGTCAACACAGTGAGACCCTGTCTTCAAAAACAAAAGAAATACATCTCTACCAAAGAATAGGGACTAAACTGGAAAGAGATTGTTTGTGACTATGACATCAATACTTAATCCAGTATAGCAAGGGCCTGCAAAGGTTATGAAAAGGGGCTGGGCATAGCTATAAAACAGTCAGATTTGGGAATAATTCTGGGCTATGCAGTAATACTTTGTCTCAAGTAAACATATCAAAGAGAATCTAGAAAAAAAAGTGTTGGAAGACCTTGTCTTGATCATAAGAGCATACTAAGGTGGAGTCCAGTGGTGGTACACACCTGCAATGTCAATATTTGGGTTTGTAAGGCAGGAGGATTCAAAGTTTGCGACTTACTAGATCTAATAACAAGACCCTGCCAGGAACTATAAAAGCTATGGTTATTAAGAGTGTGGTGTCATATACAAAAGTGGCTCTACACATCTGGTGACAGATTCAGTGAGTTTAGACATCAAGCCAGACAAACTGAATTTGTTCCTCTGAACCATATAGAAAAAAAAGAACTGTCTCTTGGAGACTGTCCTTTGCCCTACACACAGGCACCCATTTACATCTGCACTCAAACACAATAAATGAATGAATGGGATTTAAAAACTGGCTACATCTTTGAATTTATATGTGATTTTAAAAAAAGACTTACCTAAGAAAACCATGAAATATTCAAAAGAAAACTAAACAAAACTAATATTGGGGAAAGGGACTTACCCTTCAGTATCAAGGTAGTATAAGAAAGAAATTAAGTATAAAATTAAGTAGAATAACTATCAAAAAATTTTAAAAATGAGAATATAGAAAACATTATAAGAATATAATACTAGGACCAATGCAGAAAAAGTTTAAATGGCTATCCAACCTGGAAACATAATATTCATAGTAATTGGAGAAATGTAAATGATCAAGGTAATACTTTTTTTCACTCAGACAGGGAAGAATAAAAGATTAGTAATGTTAAATGCACTGACACACAAAGTATTTCATGCATTTATGCACAGAAAAAGTTGCCAGAGGCTAGACCCATCTGGTAAGTTACTTCTGAGGCCATGATTGATTTTTGCAGTTTGATCAAAGAAAACTGTTTTTTACTCCAGGAGTGACTTAGAATACAGTTACTGTATAATGAAAAATAAATGCAAAAATGTAATGATCAAAGAAAACAAATGCTTTGTGCTCAAGTAGTTCTACATAATGCTGTTCATGAACTGTTCCCAGCTTGCACTGAGATGAGTACAACAGATATTGTATACTTAGAAACTATACATCAATTTAACAGACTTCTTGACCACTGAATCTAATAAAATTTAAACTTATATTTTTAAATCCATTTTACTTTGTAAAATTTTTGGTTGTATTTTATAAAAATTTTATGTAATATTTTTTAAATCCTTTCCATATGAAGAAATATTCAAGTCACTCTCATAGGAATGTAGAATTTCCTTAACAGAATGCAAAGCAAATGGCAAGTTGGAATAAAATGTAAACTCTGTCAGTTAGGAATTTTGGATTATGACCCATTCCATTATTAGCTATAACAGAATTAATAGTTGAATGGTCCAACTAGAAGGACAAATTAGTAAGTACTTCAGGGTTTACAGCCCATACATGTTGGAGTACCCTGCATGTCCACCATTGCTCTGGACTCAGCACAAAATGGAGGACTCCCTTTCCAGCAGGGCTTCCTTCTTACCTGGGTAGTATCTAGGCTTGTTAGAGGCCGGGCCTTATTTGGAAGCTGTTCATAAGCTTGGCTGTCTGACCTATCTCAAGTGTGACCTTTGACTCAAGTCCTGCAGAAACTCCCTTTCCCCTCTGTCATATGATAACCCTGCTCCAATTGTATGATAGGAACATGATAGAAATGCCAATTAGGGAATGCCCCAGCTGCCGTTCCCACGGTGTAAAGATGAGTTGTTAACAATCCTGGAATACACTGTTCATGATCTCAGCTGCTGTGCTAACCCTGCCCCCTGCTTCTGATCCCTACTCCCCCATAGACTGGTGGCCAAAGATCCTTGAGGAGGAGGGAGACTCACACATACAGATTCTTCCACAGCCACTAAATTTTTCTACTATAAAATGAAAATAGATAACAAAAGGTATGTAACTAGAACTTGTAGAAAAAAATGGTGAGGGCTAGATTGGTTAGTGCTGGGCCTCATTTGCACATTTCAAAATCAATGTAAGAACACAGTTAAGTGCTACAGAACTTTTATTCACAATAGGGTAACAAATTTTCTCTACAGCTGTCTGCTATTGGTTACTACTGAAACCTACCGATCTCAGGACTTACATGAAGCCATGTTTAAGCCACAGCTTTAAGATAACAGTCCTATAATGTGCACTTTGTACAGCCATTGAACAGTCCTCTACTACAACTACAGTTAAGGAATTAAGTCAAGTTATGGCTGCCTTACACTGAAGGTCCTGTTATGCTCTTCAGCGTTTTTGTTAGTGAAGGATCAAAAATATCAAAATACCATATATATATATGTATATATATATGTATACACATATATATGCCACAGCTAATTTCTATCACATGTTAATAATAGAATTTCAGAGTCAGTCCACATAAAACAACTTGCATCATTCCTATGACATGCTTAAAATGAATTAAGTTTCGGTAGATCTTTTACGCAGAACCTAACCATTTTATGGTGAATTCCACATTAGCCTATAAATTAGGAGACATTAAGTATGCTCTTATACTTACACAATGCAACCTACTATTAGTTAGCTGATACAATGTTTCCTCAAACAGAAATGAGCCAATTTTCCTTACTAGTTTATACAAATTAAGTCTAAGACAGTATACTCAAACCAAGTATCAGGTTGGTAAAGAAACGAAAGTTTAAGGAAGACTGACTGCCAGTAATTCCATAAGGTGAAAAAGCAAGCCAAGTTACAAAGCACAGTTAATGATCAGAATCAAAATTGTAGGGTGAAAGCAAAATATTTCTTCCTGTACTTGCTTCCACTAGAAATGTACACACAGGCCAGGCTGGGAATTGGGGACAGGCAGAGCACTTGCCTATGGACAAAGCTCTGGGTTCAATTACCAACACAAGCAAAAACAGTTACTTTTTAAAACTCAATTGAAATGTATCTGATTTAGGCCCTAAGATTAATATAGGTTGTACCAGTAAAATAATTTAAGTAACAGTTACACTCGATGACTTTGTGAACCTAACTTTTGTGTCATGCTTACTTACGTAGCCACATTAAGCGCAAGGTCAGCAGAATGACATCGCTCCAACTTCTGTTTCAGAACAGCAACTTCTTCAGACCTGGGTGGCTCATACTTTTTTACTAGGTTTCTCATGCCTACATAAAGATACAGAAGTATTTAATAATATTTGCTTTCAGCTGAGTGTGGTGTATGCCTTAACCTCTGCACTCCAGAGGCAGAGGCAGGCAGATCTTTTAAGTTCAAGACCACCCTGGTCTACAGAGTGTGTTTCAGGACAGCCAGGGCCACATGTCTCGAAATAAAAGAAGTCTGCTTTCATATATGAGAAAAGCAAAATAATCTTAACTTTCTTTAGAAAACAAAAGATACTGGTGATGATATGCATTCTTACCAAGACTTATATTCTATATTAAAATAAAGAAGCACAAGCCTTTTAAGTTCAAGTGATAGGTATCTGTTGTTTATTTTATTATATATGGCATAAATATAAACATGCTGTATAATAAATATGGGTTGTATTCTTTTGTAAGTACCATGTTTACATTTTACTCAATTTAAGGCTTGTGAAGTCATTTCTATGTGATTTAGTAGATAATCCTGTAGGAGGTGGCCCAATAAAACCCTTCTTTATCAAAAAGGTAACATCTAAAAAAGGGGGTGCTGTGCAGGAAAGATGGCTCAGGGGTTAAGAGTTGCTCTTCTAGAAGACCTGGGTTCAATTCCCAGCACCCACATGGCAGCTAACAACTGTCTCTAACTCCAATTCCAGGGGCTCTGATGCCCAGGAACATAAAGTTAAATAAATCTTTTGTAAAAAATTAAAATCATGAAAAAAAAAAAGAAATGGGGTTCTTTCTATAACAAAACATAACAGCTATAAAAAGATAGCCTTTTACTAAAGCTAAAAACAAACTAGAGATTAGTAATTGTAAAATAATAAAATAGCTCTAACTTATGTTGTTATTCAACATAATAAACCAAATAGAAGTCTCAACATTTATTAGGAACATGATGAATAAGTCCAAGGACTTATTGTGTGGCCATGTGCTTCAGACTAGTAACTAAATTGGAAATTGGTACTTATGATTTAACATTTTTTGGAAAAGATCTGTCTCCTCCTGCAACATATATACACAAACAAACACACTCACACACCTTCATATTAAAGCTGAGTATTTTCTGAAGCACTACCCTTGTGTCATATTTATTAATAGTAAAACAAAATAAAGATAATGAGAAACTATTCATTAAACGTTAACCTTCAAATTAAACAGCATCTTGTGTTTATGTTATGTTATCCTTATGCACCTTGTACTACAAAATTGTTAGTAACTACTTATCTATTACCAAATCACAATTAGCTTTGGAAGTGAACCCTCTAGTGGTAAATATGAAGACTTACAGTTTAAGCAAAGAAAAAAATCTGCTCCATTATGGTCAGAGGAAATCCAAAATTACTTCAAGGAAAGCACCACATCATGGCATGAGAGCTGCATGCCTTGAATCCTGTTTTTTTTTTTGTTTGTTTTTGTTTTTTTAATAAACATTAAAATGTATACACATTTACTATCACCTAAATAAAGGTCTGCAATCCTGCATTTTATTGGTTCATTCACCGTTACCTCTAAAGTCTATCTCAGTAGCTATGAACATAATTGCCAAAGCAATTAATGAAAAACAGAATATGGAGGTATATATACCCTACAATCTCAGCATTCAGGAAACTCAGTCAAGAGATTCCAAGTTCAAGTCCAGCCTGGGAAACATTCTAAAAACACATATAAATGATACATATCCCATATGTATATGTGCCAATCAAGGAAGCAGAAATTCTAATCAGAATTCCTAAAGATGATTTCCCAACAACAGCACTAGTAACTTTTTAATAAGTAGTTTATCAAAGTCTTTTTAAAGTGTCCTAAGGCTACTATTAAAATTATCACTAAGTTGGTGTTTCAAAGCAACCAAATGGATTCTCTCACATTTTAGAGTTCAGGAATCTGAAATCTGTTTCCCTGGGCCAAAATCATAGTATTGACAGAGATACAAATTCTGCCTGGATACACTGATGAAAATCCATTCTGCCCACTCATTTCCGATGGCTGTTAAGATCACTCCAATTTTTAAGGTCAAGATCTCTTTTGCTGTTGTGACATTGTTTTATGACTGTCTCAAAATTCTATCTACCTTTTGTTTAAGACTACATGTACTTGTCACTTCAGTATCAGGAACTCAAGTCACCATCAGCATCTTTTGGTGAATTAACCTGCAGGACTCCAACTTTTGTGGTTCAAGGTAACATACAAGTTCCACAGATCCACATGGATCTTTTAGGCATCATTTTTCATTTCATGTTTTATGTTGTAGTGGTGATTTTTTTTTTTTTTTTTTTGGTTTGGTTTTGGTGCGAGAGTTTGAACCAAGAACTGAAATGTGCTACATGCTACACAAGAGCTCTACCATCAAGTCCCAATCCAGGCCCAAATCACAAGCTACATATTTATCAAACTCCAAGCTTTAACAGTCAATGTCTTTTGAAATTGGCACTTTATCACCTTCTATCAACCCCACTTGAAAATTAATGGCTTTGCATAAGTAACAAAATAACATATTAACAATTAAAATTATTTACAAAAACAATGTAAACCTTACCTTGAAATTAGTTCCCCTAGGTCTAAATGTCTACCACATATTTGTGAATACTTTTTAAAAGAACCCTGTTTTGACTCAGACTTTTCTAAATCTGATACCCATATTCTCCTTCTACATATGAAAAGTATGTTCCTCCACACACCTTTTATTTATTCTCACCAAAGTATCTTCAATATATCATGGCACAGGAATTCAATAAAAGTAAATTTAAGCAACAGCATACTATTGCACATTAAATACTAAATATTTATTCAGAAAACACTCACTTTTCATTATATCCAGTAACTGTGACAGGCAAGTTCTATTTTCTTTCAGCATTAGACTCTCTGATAAATAGCTATTGAAGAAAAACAAAAAAGGCATTTTAACATGCTGAAAGCACACAGCATATTGAAAAGACAAAGCATAAATTATTTACTTCCTTGTTTATTTCATCAAGTACAGTTTTAAAATTACTTATTTAAACATATTACATAATATTAGAAAAATCCACAATATTAAAACCTATAGCTATAGTCAGAAAGACTTACCATTTTTGCTAGCTTAAGAGATGTGTACTGTTCAAAGTTCATTTAAATTTTATTATATATAACCTTTCAGAGATAAAACAACAGTGCTAACTATCAATATTTATTATTTTATATTTGATATTCCATAAGCCTAACTTTATGTAATTCATAATGAGTCTGAGCTATACACAGGTTAACTAAGCTCAAAGGTAGAAGATATTAAATATGGCACCAGCCAGTTTTCCTGCTTAGTTAAAATGTCATTCTACTAACAAATCTACCAACAAGATGTCTTTTCATGCTTTGTAAATTTATCACCTCTAATCAAGTCCAAAGCAAATGTGTTAATACTGTTCTATAAATATTTTATAAACCCTAATTACACTTTGTTTAAATTTCTGTTCCTTTGAAACTTTATGTACCAAGACAGGATGCATAGGCTTTATAACCCCAAATGAAGATGCTTAGATCTTTCAAACATAAATGTAAAAGGAAACTTTTCTCCCAGGAAAATCAGTCATAAATTAGGAGTTTTAAGAACTGTTATTGCAGTATTTTAAACTACCTAGATTAAACCATATATAAAACTTTGATAATGATGTTACAGATTAACTAGTTTCCTTATTCCCATATTGTTATCTTTGCCATTTTCCTTATGTTTCTTTTTATTCTTTCTCTTTTAAACCATTTTTTTTTAAAAGGTCTCATGTAGCCCAATTAAAACTCAGTATAGCTGTTGAGGATGACCTTTAACACCTGACATTCCTGTTTCCATCTCCTATGTGCTGGAATTACAGATATGCTATCTTTTACAGATGCTGCATACCTAAACTCCAGACAAGTCAATTATTCATAGAGATGTGTTTACTACTTGGCACAGGTTTCATTCTTATAGTTCTTAAGTGTAATACAGCAGAAGCTCAATAAATGTTTGCTTAGTAAATAGATAAAAATAAATCTTGATAGGATTAAATCTACATAGAGTCATGTTTGAACAAAAAAGGTATACTGGGGCTGGAGAGATGTCTCAATAGTTAATAGCACATCCTGCTCTTGTAGAAGACACACTGGTTTCCAGAACCTGAATCTGGAAGCTCATTACTATCTAACTCCAGGGATCTGACATCTTTTGCTGGTCTTCATAAGCATTTATACCCATGGCATATATTTACATGTGCACATAGATGAAAATAAATATTACAAAAGTTATATATATATCATAAATTAAAAAAAAAGCTTACTCTGGACATAAATGTGTTTCAAATTTTCTAACTTTTCACAGTGTATAAAGTTAGCTTAGTATACACTGCATTATGTAAAATATGATATCTGAAGGTCAGGAATATTGGTACTTCTATAATAATAAGAAATATCCTCAATGAGGGAGGACAAAAACAAAACTATACCTGTTTATGTTTGTTACTGTCTTATTGTATTTTAAAACTTTGAAATATACAAAACAATTTAAGCGTAGAAAATTTTACTTTCTTCAGCTCTTTATAAAAATAAAATAAAAGAATCTCAAGTCATAATAGAAATTAATTAGGTGCTGGAGCGATGGCTTAGTGGTAAAGAGCACCGGCTGCTCTTCCAAAGGTCCTGAGTTCAATTCCCAGCAACCACACAGTGGGTCACAACCATCTGTAACAAGATAAGATGCCCTCTTCTGGCATGCAGGCAGAACACCGTATGCACAATAAATATATCTTTTTTTAAAAAAGAGAGAAATTAATTATAAACAATAGAAAGTATAATTTAGAAAATAATGAGAGTATAATAAACATTTCTAATTTGCTGTTCTAGTTCCCTAGTAATATACTGTTACAAGTGTAAGAATTAATATGTACACAAAATAATATTTAAAAAATCAAGTAGATTAAATATAAAGTACTCACAGTAATGTCTGTGTTATATTATTATTTATGCCTCAACTTCAATTTTCATGTGGACATACCCTAAAGCATTACTTCTACAAAGCCTTAATGAATGAATGCATTACACATGTTCTACAACATATGATACAACAAAGCGTATTTGCTGCATTTCAAATGCATCAAGTTGTAAATCTATCATATAGCTATAGTTGTCTTCCAAATCTATTTCCTTTCTACCTTAGTCAGAAATGTATTCTCTTAGCTTAACAATACTTGATTAAATACTTTTTAAAAGCAATTTCATTTCTTCAGTCACAAAACTAACCAGATATAAAGCATTATATACACAAAGACAATCATCTAATGGATCTCAATTTAAAGTAAAGTAAACAAATTACCTTTCCATAGTAATTCCAGCCCTGGAGGCACTCGATAAAATGGCAGTCAGGGCAATTTGTGAAGGTGTGTATAAAAGATAAGCATCTGTTAATGCAATTCTACTAAGAAAATCATCAGCTGTTTTCCTCAAAATCTCTGGGTTCTCCAACATGGGGTATCGAGTCTAGAAAGTATGTTTACAAATGTTACAATTTCTGAGAATTTATTGAAGATCAATAACCATTAAAAAAAAATAGTAACTAGAAGTAGTAAAGAATGATTTTTAAAAAGTAACTCCTTTCCTATGTTCCAAAAACTAATCTTTCAATGTTAGACTGATTGGTATGTACTAACACAATGTAGCTCTTTATGCACCTAATTCCTACTCTTAATTTGAACTTCAAGTGATGCTTTCTTAGCAATGTCTTCCTTGCCATTCAATCTGCCACCTTCTTACAGAGTAGTTCTATTTTCCTATATAAAATGCAACACATTCACAAATAATTATCTAAAACATTAAATTGTAAGGTCCATGAAAGTTGTCATGTCCTGCTTTGTTTCTAGGCTGCACCCTCAAACATGTTTAGCATGAAGAAAATATCCATAGCTGCTAACTGAGAATAACCAGTTCTTCTCTTCGACTTTACTTAGATTATTCAACAACTAATATTTACATATGTATCAATATGCAGCACATATAAATACAAAACTGTAAGTTCTATACATAAAATATACACATGTACATATTTGTGTTACATGTTTTGCGATGCAGTCACTACATTGCCAGGCTAGTCTCCAACTTCGAAGTTCAAGTGATTCTCCAGCCTAAACTTCCTGAGAACCTAAGACTTCAGGTGTTAGCTATTTCCTCATAATTTTGATTATATTTGTGACCTGAGTTCATAAAATATATGAACTTATCTTTTACCTTAACATTACAAATGTTTTAAAGTACTGTACTCTAGGCCCAAATCTATGATAGTATAGATCAATTACAAGAATTATTACAAATCTCTAAAAGCATTATTATAAACTCACAATCTACTACAATCAATTACAAAATCAGAAACCTGGAAATTCTTATCAGACAATCTAAAATAACAAATCCTTCAGGTGGACTCTAATGCACATTAAAGTTTAAAAATTATTCCCCCAGAAGGGCCAGCAGAGATCTCAGGTTGCACTTACATTGTACCATTTAGGATTATTACTGGTTATAGAGTTTTCAATTTTTTTTAGCACGCAATAACAAAGGACTACATTTATTAGCTAATTTCCTATCAGTCCATTTACCTTTATATCAATGAGAAAGCCTTCAAATGGTCTGTAAGGATTGTGGACAATAAGGTGAAAATTAAGCTGCTGTATAAGCAGTAGTTCATATTCCAAAATCTGTTCCAGTGCCTTTTCTTGTCCAAGGGGGCTCTCGCCAAGATTTCCAACAAATTGAGGACTAGACACATTGAATTCATCTACTTTGCATGCCAGAAATGCGCAAGTGAGCCTACATGAAGAAATAATAGAGGGCAGAAATACTTAAATAATCCTTAAAGTACTTTTTAAATTGCTTAATATTTACATGTGACTGTTAGACACTGCAGGAAATTAAAATATAAAATATAATATATATGTTAAAATGGTTCCTCTTCAAACTTTTATCCATTACAAGACTCAGGAAAAATTATAAGTTAGGTAGAGCCATCATCTAATACTACTACAGCATTTAGACACTATTAACTTACTGGTAACTTCATATAGTCCAGGCAGAAACTTGGAAAAAATAATTAAGGAATAAAAGTAGTATGTATTAAAAATATAAATTGAAGAGTTAATTCAAAAACAGAATAGTACACATACCCTGTGACCAAAGAAGACAGGTAAAGGTAATTAACACTGCAGAAGGTCATCAGTAGAAATCTCAAGTTACTTGAGCAGAGTTACCAGCTAATGGATAAGCATGGCATTCACCTGAGTACTAAATTAAGTTCAGGAAGGCTAAGGCTTAGAAGCTGAAGTCAGAATAAAGTGGTGAGAATGGAATGAGATGACAACAGAAATATGAATGACAGCAGATTCTGTGATGAGCCCTATATTAATCCTGTCCTCACCTTTAATGATAAGCATAATGCTTAGAAAAGAGAAGAAACAAAATTACTATGAAGCCTCAGGATTTGTAAACTGATGGAAGTGGAGAAAAGTAATTTCCACAAATGATTCTTAGCCTGAGCAATTGGGAGAATAAAGATGTTACTGACAGTGGTATTAGTAAAATAGTATGTTTAAGAAAAACTCTGTGAATGGTAGACAAATTGAAGTTCAGATAATGTTAGCAATATAGAAGATAATAGCAAGTAAGGAGACTTTATACTCAAATAGAAAAAAAAAAAAATCCAAGCCTCAATTGATCTTAATTAAGAAGACAATTACCTCATATACATCCCACAGAAAATGACCACACATTATAAATATCTTCAGTGAAAACAAAAAGACAAATTTATACTTACATTATTATCCGGGGGTGATATTCCATTACTGAATTATTAAGATAAAAACGCTTGAAATACATACAAGCTGTACCCTAAGATTAAAAGAAAAAAAAATACACATCTATAAAAGCAGGATCGACTTACATGTTACATGTTAAATTTTAAAAAATAACTTATTCAAGTTTCCTTGGCAAGGTTATCCTTACCAATACTTCTGAAAATTTAATCATAATAATCTGATAAAGTAAACAAAAAACTATAATCAAAAGACCCTTTTATTTTTTTAGCTATTTGTTCCCAGCCTATGTGAAGTAATCCTTTCTGCAGTCGCTGAATTTAAAAATGTATGTGAGTGTTTATTTATGTTGGAATTCAGAGCAACATGAATACTTAAAGTAGAGGCTTTAAGGATTAAAACAACAGTGGTCACATGTCACCCAATGTTGGAAAAAGGCTAAGAGAATAAAATGACTGAAGTCAAAAGCCCTTTCTGTGTAAGCTCCAGTCTGTGATGAGCCACAGTGACTATTGCAGCACCTTACATTACGTCACAGAGTCTTTCAACAAATAAGCTCCAGTGTCAATCTATTCCAATCTTATAACACATTAATAAAATATTGCTATTTCTATGGAAAAAGAAAGAGTATCACAATTAATTCAGACATTTATCAAGGGTCAGAGACTATACTCAACTCAGAATTACCTGTAGGTTCAACTATTATATCACTTGACAAAACAGTAAAATAATCATTTATTTGATAACAAGAGAAACTCTTTATCTAAATGCTTAAAAGCCTGCTATTAATTTATGTTAAAGAACAAAAAATTCTAAACATTGTATAGGTAAATGTTGTAAAGTTCATTCGAGAATTGTTTGACCCAAAGGGATAACAATCGTACTATCTCATTCTACAGCCCCTGTAATTAAAGACAAAATCCAAATTTCATCATAGAAACTGAGCAACTGTATCTGATACTCTTTATGACTGTTGTTTCATCTCTCAGATAAGTCTACAACTTAAAAATAAACTATAAATATATGTGTATTTAGTATTTTCAATGTTCTTCCATTTTTTTCTACCCTATAAAAATGAAGGGTCCTAGATAACTCATCTCTATTGTGTCATACATCATTCACTTTAAAAACCGCCTTTTATACTTGAATTTCACAGCTAACCATCCATGAGAGTAATAAGTAAAGGTGCTTCAGATAGCCTTAACACCAGCTTTTCAATACCAGTTACCTAGTCCTTCACACCACTGCGCACCCTAATAGAAAACACACTAAAACTATATAAACTAATCCTGAAACATTTAACCCTCGGATATAGCACAGTTGGTAGTGTACCTGCCAGGCAGAAGAGGGGAGGGAAGGGGAACTATGAATGGCATATAAAAGAACTTTTAAATAAAATAAAAAATTAAAAGACTATTCTAACCTAAAGGATAATTTAGCATTAATAAAATTTTGCGACAAGAAAAAAAATATGTGACAAAAAATAAACAAACACAATTAAGGTGAGTTAAGAGAGAATTTAATTAGAAATTTAGAAGAGTTCAGTTCTTAAAAACCTGCTGGAAGGTGTTATATATACTTCACTACCATGACTTACCACAACAGATCGTGGCATTGCTGGTTTAAATACAGAACAGAATTCCAATAATCTTTTCTCATAGTATTTGCAAAGTGTCATTTCTTCATAAGGCTCAAGAAACACTGGATCATTTGGGAGAACCTTTAAACAGAGCAAACATTTCAATGTAAGTTCAGTGAATTAATTGTGAAAGTGTCTTCTCCATCCCGATTATATTTGATTTATATCTTCAACAAAGAAAAAATACCTAACATCATTTTTTGTAGGTTTGCTAAGCAATACACAAAATATCTTAGAAAATAATAAGCAAAATAAATAAGTGGAATCTAAATCATCATCTCTCAATTTCCCAAAATATCAGTTGGATATTTTTAAACAATCATGACAGAGCATGTGCCAATATGCTCCCAGGTTTAATACCACTATTTTTTAAATCCATACTATTTTCACTAGTTGGAAACCTCCCAAATTCACTTTCTCAGTAAATCACTGGGTTACCCAAATTAAAGAAAACAGCAACAAATGACTTAATATGTCTGCTACCTGGTTGTTTTGGGAGTGCAAATATCATTTACTTTAAATCTGTAGGAGCAAGTATAAAGTCACCACAGGTCAATACAACAGAAATGACTGGTAGAGTTGAAAAAGACCTGGAGAGAAGGGCATAAACCAAAGTATGCTCTACTGGCTTGTATCAGCTGTCTCTTTCCTTTCCTTGTGCTACCGTCAGCGTGAAGATTTTTGTGGAAAGCAGATCCAACAAGCCATCATTTCCCGATTTCAAGTCTTGGGAAAGCTACCTTCAGGTTCGGCATGAGTTTCAACCCTACTTTTTAACCACCGTTGCACAGATACAGTTTTGTCCACAAATGACCCCGAGCACTCCCCGAACCTGCCTGTGATGCTGACTTCTGACACCAGTAGCTGTCTGCCGGGACCATTCTTTGCCTCTCTTGCCAACTACTGAGAACGGTTTGTCCTGACATCTTGCGGGACAAGTGACCAGTTCGAGTCCCGCCCTAACTCCGCATCCCACCAATGCTTCAGACCATTCCCCAGGATGTTACTCGTCCCTCTGTCACCGCCAGCCTGGGTCCCGCGTCTGTCTGCACCGACACCGGTGCTTCCCGCAGGCAAAGCGGGGACTTCAGTAAAGTCCGCGAGTTCCCGCAGGGTGGACGCAGAGGGCTGGCCTGCGGGAACCTCACCTTCCCGTTAGCCACCACTTTGCACTTGAATTTGCGGTTGGCGTCGGCCCGCAGGCGCGCCAGCTGCTCCTCGCCCGCAAAGGTCCAGTGCCGCTTCTGGCTGCTGCTGTGATACATGGTGCACCCTCGGCTCGGCAGGTCGCACGGCCCAGAAGGCAACAGCGACACCCAGGAGACAGCAGCTACGAGTGAGCGCGACGCGCCAAAACCTACAGCCTAGACCGGAGATGCGAGCGTGACGTCATGATCATGGGCCGGAGTCCGCTGAGGCGTTTCCGGAACTCTAGGGAGGTGTTCCGCGGCGAGGGAGGGCGGAGCCTGGCAACTCCGGGCCTTGGGCGGAGCGAGGGCTCGGGGGGCGTGGCCTGGTAGAGTCAGAAAGTGGGCGTGGCCATGGGGGCTGCGCAGAGAGACTGAGGAAGAATCCTGAACGCTAAGGGAAGCCTTTCTCAGGGGATGATGATTGTGCACACCCAAAGCCTAAGACCTTCCGACCTTAAGCAGTGGAAGGGGTGGGAGTGAGGGAAATAGTTGGAAAATGGAAGCACTAGAGACATATTCGTGCTACTGCTAACACCTTTCTCTAGGAGGTTTTCACTTCCTCTCTGTATTCCCATCTCTGAAGCCAAAGTGGTATTCCCATTATTGCTTTAAGCGAATCTTAAGATAAATAAACAATACAATGTTTAAAAGATTTATCTTTTGTCTTTTATTATTAGGGTTTTCAGAATTGCATTTGAGATGCCAAATTTACATTGGTTTCAAAAGCTCTCACTGTTTTGTATTTTCCCTTTTAGAGGCAAAGTGCAAAGCAGTCTTCCCACCTGCTATAAATTGTGCAGTGAGTTTTCAGCCCTCTCTTCCTGTCCTCTGTCCCCTTACTTGTCTCCCTATGCACTAGAAGTCACTATTTCGTTGACAGTGTTTTCAAACTTAAGATCCTCCAGTCTAAGCCTCTCAAGTTTTGCAGCCACAGGTATGCATAACCACACCCACCTCACATTACCTTCAGATCACATTTCACTGATTCTAAATGGAGGTTATTCAACTAAAGCACACTCTTGTCTTCCTAGAATAGGAATGTGTAAATTCAGAACTTGACAAAAAATATTACTAATAATGTCTAATGAAAATTAAACATCACCAAGAAGTAAGATATTAACATAAAAAATTCAGTGGTTTTAAAAAATAAACACAATTGTCTTTGTAGCAGTTCTTAAATTGTGGTTTGTATTATTTGTAGACAGATTCTAAGTATTTTGAGTGCCTATATTACCTGCAATGACTTGTAATCTGAAATCTGGCTTCACAGAGCACTGTTACCTATTGATCTCCAAAGAAAGGCTCTTTACACTTTGCTAAAGGGTCTTACAAGGGCACAGGGATTCCTTTGCTTTGGGGAAATTGTAGAGGTTTGTACAGCTCAGATGGAAAGAGATCCTGGCAGTTGGGAGCCCAGGCATAAAGCCCTGCAGCTCAAATGAAAAGGTATTCAGGCATTCAGGAGCCAATGAATACTGAGTGTTTCAGCTGGGATGGAAAAGTATTCAGGCAGTTGGGAGCCAGTGAATACCACAGGAAGCATAGGTAGCAGCTTACAACCCTACAGGGAATGACTTCCAAAGTGTTAACAGCTCTGCTCCTGCAGGGGAGGGCCTCCCCAGGCAAGTTGATACAGTCCTGCTGTGGTTTTCCAGAGTGTCACAACTCTTCTCTGGGAGGGCTTCCTGGGTCAAAGTGTTACAGCTTCACTTCACTCAGCTGTTCTCTGTCCAGGCTCTATCAAAAGTCTTCACCCAAACCTTACTCAAGAGCTTTATTGGGAGAGAAGAGTCCAGGAGGGTGGCTGCCTCAGCCCTGGGAGGGAAAAGAAAGCAAGAGCATAGTTTCTTTTGGGAGGATCTTTCTAGGGAGAAGATTTCCAGGGAGAAGATTGGTCAGATTTGTACATTCCTGATTTGGTTTTGGTTTCAGGGTCAAAAATGTTTCTTTCACTGACTCTTTTGGGCGTCAGAGCTCTAATTTCCCCACCAGGATGTATTTCTTTCACTGGCTCTGATTATAGGGCCAAAGTGTGTTTTTGTGGTGTTGGTTTCAGAGTCAGGGCACATTTCTTTGTTTCTGGGTTCAGGAATAAATTTTTTTTTCACTGGCTCAGATCTCAGATCCAGGTTGGATTTCTTTTACTAGCTCTGGGTTTAGGGATTGGGTAGGTTTCTTTGGCTGGCCTCTTTTGCCTACAGAAATCTTTCCACTTTTTAAAACATTAGTCTAGTGACCCTAATGCTATTAGAAAATTAAAGAATCCAAGACTGTGTGTTCTTACAACAAAAAGAGAGAAAAAGAACCAGAAGAATACGGTATTAATCATATATATATATATATATGTACCTATATATATATAAACTAGAAATCGTTTTTGCATGTGTGTTTATGTGTGTGGTGTGTGTACATTCATGTATCCATGTTTACAAGTGTGATATGCATGTAAAAACCCAACATTGATGCTAGGTGTTTTTCTAAATCTCCAGTGTATGTACGGAAACATTATTTCACTGAAACAAGTGTTCCTCGTAGCTAGTCAACCTGCCATGGAAATTCCCCATCTCTGTCTTCAGAGTGACAGGCAGGGTTACAGGTTCCCAATAGGCATGTTAGGTTTTCATATGAGCTCTGTATTGCATGAATTCTATTTGGTATATAATAAAAACCCAGAACCAGATATTGGGGAAAAGCTGAAATATCAGAGAAATAGAGAAACAAGCCACAGATACTTCTTACTCAGTCAATCCATGAATCCTCCAACCCTAAGCCTCCTCTTCCTCAGCCAAAAAAGGAAGCACCAGATGAAGCTGAACTCCTCATGCTTGTGTCTCCACCCAGCTATCTCATTTCCTGGTTCAACTTTCCTACTCTCTTTTGCATTTTTTAAAATTTTTAAATTATAATATAATTACAACATTTTTCTTTTCCTTTTCTTCCTCCAAACTGTCCTACATACCTCCTCAGTTTAAGTTAATGCCCTTTTTTTCACTAATTATTAGTCCATACATATATAGTCTGTGCATCCATATTCATAAACATAATCTGTTCAGTCCAGATAATGTTGAGTATTTTTAGGGCTGCTCATTTTGCAGTGGACAGTGGTGTGCTCTTTCCTGGGGAAGACCACTTGCCTTGGCTTTAATTTTCCTCAGTTTCCCATAGTTCTTGGAGATCTCATGGGTGTTTCCCTGTCTAGTTTAGTATGTCCATTGTTGTCATCTACGTTCAACTCACTTTTGAGGGGACATATTGGTGAGACATTATGGTGTATCTTCTGATGCTACTGAGGGGGCATAATATCACAGCAAACTCTTTGCTCTTTTGGGTCTTATCATCTCTCCACCCCATCTCTTGCAATGCTCCTTCAGCCTTGTCAGTGGATTGTTTTGTACATGTTCATTGGTAGTGGGTTCTACAATTTGACATTTTGATTGGTTGGGGTTTTCTGTACTGGACTCCATCTGTAGGGGGATTGTATTCTGTTCAATTGTAAATAATTATCCTGCCTACTGGTTTAATAAAAAAGCTGATTAGCCAAAGGCAGACAGGAAGTGTGGGCAGTGCTACCAGACTAAGAAAACTCTGGGAACATCTCAGAGCAGAGACAGATGCCACAAGGATGCAACAGAGACTCGACAAGGAGATGGCAGTAGATGCAGAGAAAAGAAGCTGAAATGCTACTCTGAGAAAAGGTATCGAGCCACATAGCTGCACAGAATCATGCCTTGAGTTAAAATGAAGGAGTTAGCAATTTACATGCCTGGGCCCTAAGTCAATCAGCAGAAAAGTAATGTAAGCATCTGTTTGTCTCTGTGGGACTGCAGGACTGCTTGAGAGTGGGTCCAAGCCTCTGGTCTAGACCAGAAAGTCCGGGCCAGAAAACTATTACAACACTCCATCTGTGGCAAAGAGAAGTTTTCTTGATCAGAGATGATAATTACACTTATCTATAGGTATAAAGATAAATGTTTATAGATTGTTGTTAAACATTATGCTGGTTTAGTAAATTAGTGTTTGTAGATTTTCCTCCAGTAACCATAACTTCTCTAGTCCTGAATAGTTAAATAGGCTTCCAGTACTAGGAATGATTTTCCTTTTGTTGGGTGGGATTTGTATCCTTTTAGTAAGCATTCTTGGATGAAAAGGTATCCTGGCATTTGGGAGCCAAGAAATACCACAAAGTCACACTGTACAAATGTAGTGTAAAAGAGCCAGTCAAAGAAACACACCTTGACACTGAAACTAAATCCAAAATGCTAAAATGGACCAGTGGAAAAAAACACTCTTTGACCCTAAAACCAGAGCCAAAGAAACACACTCTGCCCCTGACCAACTCAGCAAGAAAATCAATCAGTCCCTGAGCAGGAAAACCAATAAATCCCTAAATGTACAATCCAGCCAGTCTCTATGCATAAAATGCAGCCAATCTCTGAATTTGTCCAAGTTCAGGGATTGAAATCTGACTAATTCCCACCCTGAAAAATCTTCACCCTGAAAAAACTCTGCCTTTCAAATCCCTATATAAGTAAGCCTTGTGCCTGTTAATTTGGGAACTGCCTTTTTTTTTTTTTACCCTGGCAGAGGCAGCCACCTCCCTGGATTCCTGTCTCCCAATAAGTGTCTTAAATAAGGTTTAGGTGAGGCCTTCTTTCCCCAGCATGAAGTAGAGCAGAGAAGTAGCAATTTTAGAGTGAGTGGGAGGAGAACAGAGCAGAACTGTAACACTTTCACTAGAGAAATCTTCCCCTGCCAGAGCAATGTTGTTACCTTTGGGGAAACCTTTCCCTGGAGCTGGACTGTAAGCTGCTAGGGTTACAGGGTTTTGTGGTATTCCTTGGCTCCCAATTGCCAGGATACCTTTTACAACAAGGGATTTATTGGGGATGGGGGTAGGAGGGTGGCTGCCTCTGCTCAGAAGATAAACAGCAAACTGAATAAGGATACAGAGCTTATATAGAGTTTCTTGTGAAATGAGTGAAATTTTTCAGGATGGAGCTTTCCAGGGTGGAGATAGGTAGGATTTCATGTCCAGAGACTGGGATTTTACTGTGTAGGGAGGGATCAGGTCCCAGCAATTAGGACAGTTAGAATATTCTGTGGATGAAACCTGGCAGATAGAGACCTTGGGGGAGGGGCTTGGTTCTAGGGCTTACACTTTTGAGTAGAGGCTTCTGAGTCTGTCACTGTAGAACCTTGAGTTAATTTATATCATTGTAGCATCTCGTGTGTGCAAGAATCCTAGTAATTCCATTTATTGACAATTCCATGCCCTTTATTACTTTTTATTCTTAATATACAGGAAGGCAAAAAATACAAGATTATCTGAAAATTAGCTTAAAAATAAGTGAGTTATCTGAGTTATTACATACTACATAAGAAGGTTACCGAAGGGTTCTGAGCAAGTTGCTCATATAAATATATTTTTTTGAAACAAGAGCATATGAAAGATAGACCTCAAGCTTCTGTGCAGTTGAGAATGGGGAATTCCTACTGCCTACACCTTCTAAGAACTGGGGTTATAGAAGACAAGGGCCACAATTCTGTATAGGCATTAAAGGTGTTTTGGAATTAAAGGCATACCATGCCACACCTGGCTCTCCTTGTGTCTTTTTGAGGCAGAATCACATTCTCTAGCTCAGTCTGACCTCAATCCATCTGCCTCAGTCCACTAAATGCCAAGATGATTAAAGACAGGAGCCACCACACTCATCCTAACATTAACCTCCTTGTTTTATATTTCTTTCAAGACAAAGTCTCTGTAGTCCAGGATAGCCAGGCAAATCTTGAACTTCTGATCTCCCTGCTACCACCTCCCTGTGAGTTAGAATTATGGGTGTTTAGCCCTCACTGGAGATGTTTTGTGCAGTGCAAAGGACTAAGTCCAGGATTTCATAGCAGATAAGTGCTCTGTCACCTGAGTTCCATGTGCAACCCTGTGGTATATTCCCCTGTCTCTTTAAGTAATAAAACTATTTAAACATTATTCATTTTCATTTTATGTGTTTGGCCTGCTTGTAAGTTCACTTCATACATGTCTGATGCCTGCATAGGACAGAAAATGGCACTGGTTCCCCTGAAACCAGACTGATTAGGGTTTCAAGTCTTCTTGTGGGTTCTGGGAACAGCATTTTCATATGTCCTCTCTAAGAGCAAAATGTGCTCTTAACTGTTGAGTCCTCTCTTCAGATCGATAAGCATCACTATACTTTTATCACCTGTTTGTACTTATTGACTCTGCACTCACCAACTGGTAGATTCATTGTGTTTGGTTACAAAATTGGAGACTCCATTTCAAAAGATCTAAAGAGCCTGGAATTATGAATTCTTAGCAAAAAATCTCTTAAATTACTTTTCTGAGTCTTTCTCTGTTTCTGTCTCTGTCTCTTTCTCTCTGTATGTATGTGTGTATATGCACACACATAAATATGTTATATGTTTGTGGATATATATTACACATATAATAAAACCTGAATATTGAGGGAGAGCACCCAGTCAAATCCTAGGCAGACCGCTCAGGAAATTCTTAAACCTTGAATACAAAGATAAACAGCTGAATCAATCTTACACACCTTTGATCCCAGAACAGGAAAATCAGGGAGTGGTGACCTACACCCTTGATCCCACAACTCCAAGACAGAACTTCTGTTTCTGTGAGTTCAAGGCTACATACACACCTTTAGTGTTAACCTGGATGGGTATATAAGGGCTTGTAGAAACCCAAAGACAACCGGACGTGACTGGGAGTGAGGCTGAGGAATTTGCAAGACAGCAAGGGTGAGAATTGACTGTGGTGCTTCCTTTCTCTGATATTTCAGCCTTCTCCTCATATTTGGCTCTGAGTCTCATTCATGATACTACATATGTTTGTGAGGCCAATGGTAGAAATGTCTCCCTTTATATCTCTGAAGAGTATATGTGTAAATTTTATATATTTAGACAGTCTTTAATTTGATCATTGAGCTCATTGACTTATCTAGTTGAGCTACTCAGCTTGCTCTTGAAGACCCATCTCATGCCCTGAGCCCTAGGATTACAGATAGGCCATTATACCTATCCAGCATTTATGTGGGTTCCAGGGATTCAACCTCTGATCTGCATGCTTGAGCAAGTAATTTACTCATCCATCTTCCCAACCACTAGACATTACTTTCTACACATAAAATTAATTACTGTAAACCCCCTTTTGTAAAGTTGAAATCTATATGTATTTTAATAAACAATATTAATTTTCAAGTAAACATAATGGGATGCTGCAATCAGACTTAATGTAACATAGCTATACCACATCCGAGTAAACATGCACTATCCTCTTCCCCAAAAGCAGAGACAAAATCCTCAAATCATGTTTGCTTTTCTTGTTTCCGTAACTAAAGTACTATTATGCAAAATTAAAAAGACTTAAATGTTATTTTAATATTAGTGTAAATAAATACATCTTTTATTATATAATAATGAAATACATGAAGGAAGAAAATAAAAATATATGTATACATAATGGAATTGTATATTGGTGTGTATATACATGTACACAAGTATACATGCCAAAATCAAGTGTTTAAAATGGAATAAAAAGAAGCACAAAATTACAACTTTAATTACTATGTTTAGTCACATGATTATAGATAATATTTATAACTACATTCTTCCATAATCCATTCTGTGTCCCCTTTGCCTGTAACAAACATTTCAGCTAATTGCTTACCTAGGGGAACAAATCAAACCTTTGGCTCAGGAAGGTCCAAATCAATTGTTCTCAATCTTCTGAATGCTGAGACCCTTTAATACAGTTTCTCAGGTTGTGGTGGCTCCTAATCATAAAACTATTTTATTGCAACTTCATAACTGTAATTTTGCTACTGTTAAAATCATTATGCAAATATCTGACCTACAGGGTATTTAATATGTGACCCCAAAGGAGTCATGACCCACAGGTTGAAAATCATTTGTGTAGATCATTAGTAGTTCTGGATGGATTGAGTTACTGTCATTTTTTTGTTTAATTACTAATCTTGTAATACTAGACACTCTGAAGAACCCCTGTACACCAGCCACATCCATTCTTACCACCCTTGATAGAATACTAGTCCAGTTTCTCACAGGTAGTAGTGATCAGTCATTTTGCACATCTCAAGCACATTTACTCCTATGTTTATTTAGAGACCTAAGGTCTACAAAGTAACTGAGCAGAAGTCTTAATTTCCAGATCAGTGGAAACATTGTTATGTCTCTTTAAGGTAACATTGCTGTCTTTGGGATCAAGACTTTATGCCAGGAAACCATGAGGCCACAGAAACAGAGAGCACAAATTTTGCTAGGTGGTTACTGAGAGTAATAGTGATTGAAACAGTTCCCATTTTCACTCTGATTCCTTGAGCCATGATACACTGCTAAGGAAGAAACAGCTCCATGCTGATTCAGAGCATGCAAGGACTTCCCAAGCCTGTGCTCCAGGCTTGCAAGTTATTGCTATAAAGCTGATGTTATAAATCAATCTTCAAAATGCTATTTTGAGTTTTTGTCATATCTACTGCTCTAGGATGATAAAAAAAATGTGGCAAGAACTACCATGTACATTAGCTGGATATGAAGCTCATTGCTATAATTATTGCACTGTGAAGTGAGTTGCAATGAAGCTGTGACAATAGATCAGGCATGGTGTAGAAGCATTGAATGCAGGAAAAGCAAATCCATATCCAGAGTAAGTGATTATAGGCTCCCATTGCAAAGTCTATCCAGGGCTATCCAAGTTTGTGCTTCTTTTACCATTATACATCACTTTTACCATCCATTCCCAAACATGATTTCTGGTTGTTTTTTTTTTTAATCTGTATGAAGTAGAAAATCCAACATAGTTTTCTAGGCAGTTGTTTTGGGATATTTGATCACACTGTATGAAGCTGTGTCTCTTCCTTCTTTGCCCCCTAAGGCACCTTCTGATTGGTTTAATAAAAAGCTGAATGGTCAGAGGAACTTGGGGGAAGAATCTGAGAGAGGAGAGATTCACCAGAGAGATGTGGAGGAAATCAGACATGTTGCATGGAAGAGAGGTAATGAGCTACATGGAAGAACATAGATCAACATAAATGAGTTAATTTAAGATTTAAGAGCGAGTTAGGAAGAGGCTTAAGCTAAGGCCCAGCTTTGATACTTAATAAGAAGTTTCTGTGTCATTATTTAGGAGTTGGAGGTTCAAAGAAAGTCTTACTACAGACTGCAGCTATTTTTTCATTGGTCACACTTTGTACTTCATTCATGGGCTTCTATGACTTGAGTCTAATTACATGTTTAAAAATAAAGAAAAAAGAAATGAGTTGGTGTGGGCTTTGCAGGGAATCCAGACAGGCAGCCATTACAGCAGCTGACAGTGCAGACCTAGTACCCTCACACTAGAACACTAAGCTTGATACTGTGGGAGAAGGGGTGCTCGTCCACTAGAAAAGACTGGAACTTAGGAGCCTACTATCACCATTTTATTCCTGATTTTTTTCATACCTACCCATCCCATATTATAGGATCTCATCTTTCCTAATCAGTGTCTTCACATTGACATAAACATCTCATGAGGTAGAAGGTTGAAATTCTGCATCTTATTTTCAGTGACCTCAGTCTACAGGTTTTCTTCAAGATACACATGTGGTCCCCAAGTAAAGAGATTTATGCTCTATCACCCTTTTTGTTGATTACCTTTTTTGTTTTCAGTGACAGTGGAACAACCAGAAATTTTCATTATATTGTTTTGGGTTTTCCTCATGTGCTTTCTATTGTTGTGACAAATACCATGTCTAAATTCTACTTGGGGTTTAGTTTATATTACAGATTATCATACATTATGAAGAAAAATCAGGGCAGGAACTCAAGCAGGTATCTGGAGACAGGAACAGAAGCAGAGACCATGGGAAAATGCTATTTTTCTGGCTAGTTTTCTCCATGACTTACTCAGACTTCTTACTTATATCATCTAGGTCCACCTTTCTAGGAGTCTTGGCAGACATTAAAGGTCACACAGTAAACTAGACCCTTCCAAATCCAGAAAATGTTCCTTACACTTGCTTACAGACCAATATGATCAAGGCTTTTCTCAGTTTAGGTCTCCTCTTCCCAGATGACACTAGTTTGTTAAGTTGACAAAAACCAACAGTTTCCCAAAGAAGTTTGAGAGTGTATTCAGATCCTGGCTTCTTGAAATTGCCTGGATGGTAGTATCCAATGCAACTATTTTAAGTATCTCTATTACCACTTCACATTATTGATCATTATTGTGCTTGTGCATGTGTGTATATAAGAAATTTATTAACACAATTATAAAGGCTGAGAAATTCTATACCCTAGTCTCATTTACGTAAACTCAAGCCCAGGAGACAGTTCCAGTGAGAATCTGAAGGGCTATGAATCAAGAGAAATAGTCAAGAAAATTGTAGATGGAACACAAAAGTGTTAGATAGGGAGAGGAAGTTCTCTCTGGGATGTCCCTCCCAACTGTTTCAGCACTCATTTGCTGCTGTCATCCAGCACAGCACTGCTTTTAGGCTGCAGCAGTGCAGACAGAGGACATGACCTGCAAGGCCTAAAATATTTACCCTCTGACCCACTAGAGAGTATACTTTATTCAACATTGTCCCAAGACACTGGTTTCAAGAGTTTAATATGCATACAAGTCACCTGGGAGATCTTGTTAAATTGTTGACTTTGATCCAGCAGGTCAGGACCCTATTTCATTTCTGTCTTGATTCTCAGGGAGGCTATGCTGCTGGGCTGTAGACTGCATTCTGTTTCCTAATTTTCACTCTTGTTATGGCTCCTGACGACAATGTCTCAAACATATGCCTATATCAGTTTCTTAGGTTTATTTAACTTAAATCCTATTACTTCTGTGTACTCTCCAAATTATAGCAGTGGTAAGAATCATATGTCTTTCAGGACAAAACTAGTGCTAAATAGAATCCAAATTCTTTGATTGATATTAAGTCAGATTATAGGGTTGAAATTTAAATGATGCAAGCCCTTACATTAAAAACTACACCTCAACTATAAACAAAAAACTGTTTACTATGTAAATTGCCTGGTTACTGCAGAACTAAGAATATGATGTTAATCTCCCATCTTGATAATTTCATTTTCAGAATTTGCTTGCAGAGTTATTGATAAATTGTAACAGCCAATTCTGTATGAAAGTTTACAGACTATAAAATGGTTTATTTTGCAATTGAGAATCATGCATCCCAGCCTTTGAAAAGAATTATTTGAGTAGTTAAGTAATATGAGGAACTTCTGCAGTCAAAAATTAGTCAATTTATTTTGCTTTTTTCCTAATCAACAGAAATTTCTACGTGAACTATTTCTGTATACCCTGAAAGTAAATGTGCTGTGATTATGAGCTGCTTGAAAGGCATCCTAGAGACATAAAAAGCAGTTTTAAGTGTTTGGCATTTCAAAAATCCTCATAGCAACTCTATCTCTACCTAAAATTATATACAACCATTTCACTATCTAATACATTTAGAAATAATAAATGCAAATGAATACCCTTTTCATATGTGCACAAATAAATATTATAAAGAAGTTATATACATAACATTATTTTAGATCTTAATAAGGTATTTGAGCTCTAAATATTTTTAAGAGTCAATGTATTTTTCCTTTAATCAAGGTCTTATTGTTGGCTTTTTAATTTGTTTCTATTAATATTTGAATGTTAGAAGAACCAGGAACAGGACGAAAAAAGCAGTCAGCCGCCTTGATACATCACAGTTTATCCACATGGTGGAGCCATGTGGCTAGATTCTGGAGATTCTAACTTTATCCTCATCATTGAAAAACAACTAATGGTAAACTCAATCAACCAAAATTCCTTCATGCAATTTTCCTTGGGAAACTCTCACTTTAGCATTATGCAGTCTTATTCTAGCCCGGTCTGTTTCCTCTAGCAGTAAATCTCTGGCCTTGGCTGTACACTAGCAGTTTTTAAAAGCAGTTTTTAAAAGCCCTATATTGGGGCTCCAAAGCCCAAGTGAACAGAACCTTTCCATGGGGATTAATAGGCAGTGACTAATTTAAAGGACACACAAGTAGATCTATAATGAAGCTGATGTTGCAAACTTTATTATTACAAATAATGTCTTAAAAAATTCTATCTAATTGCATCATATTTTTGTATAACCATTCATTGGCTCCCCATTTACTCTATGATAAAATCAGCCACTTTCACAAGATGAGCAAACCTGTTATAACACTTGACCATTTCCTTTCCACTGTCATCACCACCTTTTGCTATTGCAATCTGTACAGAACTGCTTAAAGATTTCTAAACTCAGTGGCTTTTCTATACTTTTAAGCTTGTGCCTATATGCTCAATCCTGAATACAGTAGGTAATAATTAATATTGTTTGAATGGCAAAATAAATAATGTAAATTGGCTTCCTCCTATATAGGATAAAATAGGATAAAAATATTTATTCTCTCTAACACTTCATGGGGGTTTCTTTACCTTCCAGTGGACTGGAGTACAGAATGTGGCGTCTGATCAACAGCGAATCTGACATATAATTTAAAGACTCTGTTCTGCCAACTGACTCAATTTAGAGGTAACATTTTAAACTTCCTTTAGAACATCTGGTTCTCCTTTATCTCTTTGCTCACTCTAAATTTCTCAACTCTAGCATCAGTGTTTAAAGCAACAGAATAGTTGTTTACATGTGAGTGATACTCCAGGCATACTTTCTGAATGTGTGGGGCTTTGGAAAGCTATTTAGAACTTTTGCTCTGATAATGGTTCTCATCCTAGAAATGCTATCAATGTTACTAAATTTCACTTGTAAGGCTTAATTCTCCTCTCTCTCACATAATGAGGCCTGATACCAAATACATGCTACATGCTGGGCAAGTACTCTAATACTGAGCTTCATACTTTACCCTGTAAGAACATTCAAATGCCCTGTAAATCAGAGACATTAACCAGTACATTAAGGAAAGTTTTTAATATAAAATACTAATGTATCTTCTGATTGATATAGTGATTAAAAGGCAATAATTACTTTTTTTCTTAAATAACCAGCTTATGAAGGTAAAACAGTATAAGGACCAGAAAAATTGTGTGGCCCTCATTTTAGGGAAGCAAGATATATTGGAATTCTCTAAAGATACAGAAATTGATAGAATGAAATATTTGTATAACATATACATACATATATGTATTTCATTCCATCAGTTCTCTTTATATATAATATGTATTTTATTCTATCAATATATATACATATATACTAGTGTGTGTGTCTGTGTATGTGTTCATATGGGATTTATTAGAGTATTTTACAGACTGTAGCCCAGATAGTCCAACAATGTCTGTCTCCTGACTGGTCAAGGATTCAGTAGTTGTTTCCTCCACAAGACAAGTCTCAGCTGTCTAATTTTGGTACTGGAGTCCCATTGAGCTAGAGAGCTGCCAGTTTTCAGCCAGCATTAGCATCCCAAAGAAATAGGTTCTAATACCAGCAAGAGAACGGCTCAGAAAGCCAGGCAGTGATGGCACATGCCTTTAATCCCAGGCAGAGACAGGCGTATCTCTATGAGTTCAAGGTCAGCCAGGTCTACAGAGGGAGCTTCAGGACAGGCTACAAGCTACACAGAGAAACCCTGTCTTGGCCCTTGCATTCCACCTCCACCATAAAAGAATGGCTCAGACACAGGATAGATGAATTTGCCAGTGAGAGTAAAAACAGGAAAGCAGGAAGTGAAAGCTTGCTGGGGTGAGGCCTGATTTAGGGTCAGATGTGTCTCTATGCTCAGGGCCCTGCTAATTCTCCTTGGGGGTGAGGGCAAGATGACACAGAGACAATGTCACAGCTCCTGGAGACAAGTGAAAACAAGCAAGTCCAATTTTATTAAGGAGGAGAAAGCCTTAAATACCCTTTTCATCAGGCCCTCCTTCCAGCCCAGGGCTTTGATATATGCTGGTATCTGCAGCTTTTGTATGGTGGTCTCTCACTGGTCTAGGTCAACTTGTATTCCAAACTCTGCCCTTGTCAAGGCTACAGGCAGACCCAGGTTGGCTTATGCAGAAATGCTTAGGGGCACATATCTTAAGGCACTAGTTATCACTAGTTTGTACTGGCTGAGGCCAGGCCAGCCTCCAGATGCCTAGAAGCTTCTAGAGCCTATACATTCCCTCCAAAGCTTCCTTTTTCCATGTCCTTTTATGCAGGCTGCCACCATAAGGTGTGGTCCAGATTTAGGATGAATTCTCTGACCTCAAATAATCCAATTAAGAAAAATTCGGTTGTACCGTATGTAGTGTGACCAGCTGCTTGAGTTTTGGTCCATATGTAGTCAAGTTGACAACAAAGATTAGTCATCATATAAGAAAAAAGTCTGTTGTGGTTTGAATGAGAATGGCATCTATGGGCTCACATATATGGGTGCTTGGTCCCTAGTGGCTGGACCTCTTTGGGGAAGAATTAGGAGTTGTGGCCTTGTTGGAGAAAGTATGCTATTGGGGGTGGGCTTTGATGTTTCAAAAACTCATGCCAGGCCTAAGCTTTGGCTCTTCGCCTCCTAATGCTGATGAGATTTAACCTCTCAGCTATTGTTCCAGCACCATGACTGCCTGCCTGCTGCCATACTCCTAGCCATGACAGTCATGACTCACATTCTGAAACTGTAAGCAAGTTCTCAATTAAATGCTTTCTTATATAAATTGCCCTGGTCATGGTGTTTGTTCGCAGCAATAGAATAAGGACTAAGACAAAACAACAAAAATGGCTTTTTATATTGTAACTACCAGAAGATATAAAATTGGTACTGGCTACTTTATTTTCAGGCCATCTATCAAAGCTTCTTTCTTTCCTTCCTTCCATCTGTCCTTCCTTCCTTTTGTCTTTCTTTCTGTCTCTTTCTCCTTCTTCTTCTTCTTACATTTTCAGGAGAAGTTGGTTGAGTTGAGGACTCAGACCCCAGAGATTGTAAAATGTATGTCTAACTGCCACTCCAAACTGATGCTTCAGTGTGGTATATTTTTCTCTTATATATGCCAGGGAGTCATTTGGCATAAAAAGATATGCATGCATATCTTGACATTGTTTGAATACACAGATGTCAAAATTAGAACACAATAATGTACACACATATAATCTTCAGTATAAATCTTGTATAATGTCTTCTGGTGAATGAGTTTACTGGAGTTTTTAAGTTCTTAAAAATATACATTTATAAAAATGTTAATAATTGTTAAGAATTCACATTTAGATGAACATCTGTGATGCTGAAATTTATGATTAGAATATGGATGACATTTATGTGCAATAATAATCAAGGAGTTTTGCTTTTCTAGTGTAAATTCAAGCATGCTGCTGAATCAATTAGTGACATTGAGTAGGCTTAACATGATTCTTTATTAAAGACAATAAATACTAATGAATTCTATTTACTTGTTAATTTTAATTTTAATTTTTTGAGATAGATTCTCATGAAGCTTAAGCTGACTTTAAACTCTTTGTACAGCTGATGAAGACCTTGAATGCCTGATATTCCTGGGTGGCTTCCAGGTGCTGGGAACTTTATTTATTTTATTGACTATATTAGGAAATTCATACTTGCTGATGAGAATTTTTTATGGATGATGATCCTGGATACATTTTGGCTATACAGAACAAGTATATATGTATTTAAACTCCAGTGTCATGCTCATAAAAAGTAAGGGGCTTTTGGCTATGTGGGTTCTGATCCCTAGTTGGCATTCAAATTGCATACATAAACAACAATTCACTTTCTTTATAAAATATAAACTAAAAATACTGATGCAGCTACTACATAGCTTTAACTGAAAAGGGGCTTATGATTGTTTAATATAGTACAGTTTATAGTTTTTTTGTAGTGCCTTTTCTTTCTTCTGAGATTAACATTTTGCCTTTTGTGACTGATCATAGCAGACTACAATGTGGTATGTGTAAAGCAATTTTAGAGTGTCAGCTCTACTTGCAATCTGTCAAGGTTATTAGTAGTACTTCCAAGATGTTAGAGGATGATAGGACCTCCTAGGTCAAAGACAAAGGAGTTACTTACTCACAGCATGGCAGACAACAGTGAGCACCAGTATATTTACACAATTCTCCTCTTCAAGGCTCTGAGACTTATACATTCAGTTTTTTCCTGGAGAGGGTCCAGAGACCAAGGACTCAGTGACTAGTTATAAAGCTGCTTGACATTAGAATTTATGCAAGTTTTATAATCTGGCATACAGAGCAAGACCCTGCAGGACATGGCAGACATTCCCAAAACTGCTCAGGCATTGCTGCTTCCTGTTCATTCCAGGAATCATCTCTCTATATTCTTTTTTATTAAATGCATCATTTTGGGAGAATTTCTTTTCTGTCATTGAAATAAGAAGGCATTAGCCAAGGTGATTACTTACAATGTATGGCCTGCTAGAATCTGCATATACTGAACATGTAGATCTGCAGTTTGTTTGTTTTAGTTGTACACTTCCTTATGACTTTGCATTGCTCATGGTTCCTCCATGATTATTGATATCCAAAGAGCTCTTTAACATTTCAGCTATTCTTTCTTGTTAAACACAAATATAAGATTTATGTAGTCAATGCAGAAAATATGAACATCTAATCTCCTATTCTTATTAAATTTACCATTTAAGATTTTACATCATTGCCCTTCAAATCCAATCTTTTCCTTTTTTAAAATGCAAAGTCTGTTTTAGAATCTCCTACATGACTATTTCCATTCCCTTCCTCTCCTCAATGCCAACTCCTACCCTGTTCCTTCCAATCCTCAATTTATGATCTCTTCTTTAATTATTTATTACTGTCATATGTACATATAATTTTATTCTTATGTTTGTATTATGTATGTATGTAACAACTTACTAAGTCCATCTGGTGTTGCCTAACGATGGCTTTTTCAAGCACCTTTAGTGTTATTTATCTTTTCTTCCTTCTCCTTCTTCTGTATTACTCTCCCCCTTACCAGTTAAATTCCCGCTTTCCATCTTTTATCATATTTTCCCATTCATAGTACTTGTGTCATACTATTACCCTCTCTAAAGCTCTTTCATACCATGGTACCTTTCTACTTTGTTGGCTTCTGTGGTGACTTTAATTATACAATCTAAAATTCACAGTTAGGATCTATAAACAAGAAAGAATATACAGTGTATGTCTTTCTAGATTTGGTCTACCTCACCCAGTACAATGTATCTTTAGGACAAAATAACTGTATTTCTATAATGTTATTTCTCTAAATTGTGAGTGTCTTCCTTTCTTTCTTCTACATATTATCACCATAAAACAACAGGGGATACATTTAGGGTATAGTACAAAAGAGAAAAAATAATATGTGTGAAAAGTCTATTTCAGCAGAGCATTGCATCAGGCAATAGTGGATATCAGTGCAAAAACTTTATAATATATGAGTGTGACCACACCCAGAGGACCATCTGATATATTGTATGGAGCCTGGAGAAGGGTCCATGATAGTCTTCAGTGTTAATAGATAAGAATGTGTGGACTAAAGTCCACTAGACTAAAAGTAAAACTGTGGTCAGCACTGAGATAAATTATAGAGGTATGCATAGATCAGGTTCAGTGTCTAGAAAAAGATTCTTTATAGCTCAAAGTTTTAAACATTTTATAGTGATGACAGAGTCAATTTATCTATTACTTGATAGTACCATTCTGAAATACCATTCTTCTACTCTCTGTAAATGGAAATGATATGCTAACCACCCAAGGATACCTACTCTTCAATCTCTTCTCCTAGAACAGAAAGTCAGCTAGCACATTACATAGCAAAATTTCATCACTATGGGACCTACAGTCTATTATGCATTGGACTTGGCTTTTGCTCTAGAGAGAGGGTGGAAGACTTCATCTAAATGGAGTAATGGGCAACAAAACAAAGGGCTAATTTGAACTTTTAGATGTAAGCTTTTATATTAAAGTCTACTTCTTTCAAACCTCATTCCACTTAAAGTTACATATTAAATTAAAAAGTTTCTTTTAAACTGTTAATAGTTACTCAATAGTTTGCTACTATATTTTATCCAAGGAAATAATTTCCTGTGATTAAGATGAGAACCGACATGTGATTCAATTCAATACAAAGTGTCTTAGGATTTCTATTGTTGTGAAGAGACTCTATAATCATGGCAACTCTTATAAAGGAAACATTTAATAGGCCTGGCTCACTTACAGTTCAGTGGTTCAGACCATTATCATCATGTCAGGGAGAATGACAGCATGGTGGTAGACATGGTGCTTGCTATATCTTGATCAGTAGGCAACAGGAAGTGAACTGAGATGCTAGGTGGTATCAAGAATATATGACACCTCAAAGCCCACTTCCATAGTGATACACTTCCTCCAAAAAGACCACACCTATGCCAAAAGGCCATACCTTCTAATAGTAACACACCCTTTGGGGGCCATTTTCTTTCAAATCATCATAGGAAGTGTTCAAGTTTTCCCTCCTGTTTAAATACATGTATGTCTTGAATTTTCTAGTTTTGGACTGCATTTATCTGCAGCTGCTTATTAAAATAGTGTTTGTGGTTTATGAGTTTCCTATAATTCTTGTTATTGGGAGTAAAAGATTGGTAAGAATCAGAGCTTTTCCTTATAGCCCTGGATGTCCTGGAACTTACTCTGTAGAAGAGATTAGTCTGGAACTCAGAGACCCACCTGTGTCTGCCTTCCACATGCTGGGATTAAAGGTGTGCTCCACCACTGTCTGGCTTACAATTTTTATTCTGTTAAACTATTAGATAAATGTGCATTTTTAATATAGTTTGTTGTGATAGTGTTGCTTTATTTTCTTGTCCTAAAATCTTAGGAAAACTAAATATGAGCCAAACAAAGTTGAGAAAACTAAGATGAACAATGGAAGGTTGTCCTAGGTTACATGTTTGGTGTTATAGACAGAACCAAGTTCAAGGGATTCTTTATCTCATGTTTTTATGCTTTAGTAACTACCAGTGCTTTCCCAAAGCACACCTTTCATGATAAAGATTGTATTTATTCTGGATCTGTTTCCATATCCACATGTCAGGAAAGATAACATGTCATTTGTCTTTCTTGATGCTTCTACTGCTTCAAGGGAATATAACTTTCATATTCAATTTTGAATATTAAATATATCTATTAAACATGATATATGACAAGAAATCTATATGCTGCATTTAAATTTATACTGTTATTCAACATCTTGATGTATGTGTCATTGCAGAGAACACAATGGATCACCTTTTAACTACCCAAGTCTCATTGTTAGGACTGTAGGCAGGAAGCAAGTTCCTGCAGCATGTCAAATTTGATGCCCCATGCCCCTTTCTTAATCTTGAGCAAAGAACAAAATGTACTACTGCCCTTATATGGTTGGTAACTGATGAGCAGACATCTGCTCCACAGTTTCAAAAGAACTGATGCTGTCACAACCTGCCCCCAGGGTTCCAGCAGGAATTTCTGACATTCTCCATGAGACTCCCATAAAAGTGATGAGTTCATTATGATCTCTCAGATGTGCAGGCAGACTTTATACAGCTAGGGAACAGTACTGAACAGTAAATTATGGAGTTTGGAAAATTTCAGCTGATTTTTTTTTTTTTTTGCTTGCTACTAAGTGCATGGTGTTAGCAAACTTCTGGCTTACATTCATTTGTACTTAAATCAACATTTGTTCTTCAGAAAAACTGGAAATTAAAACACGTTCATATTTTTCTTGAAATAACTTAAAGCATTGTCTTTTCTGGGACACATATTAAAAAGAATCTCTAAGGCTGTAACAAAAGTTTTTGTAATGATTTCTATTTATCTATAGAGGACTGATGGAAAATCTAGAAACAGAAATTGAGCTTCAAACACTTACTCTTTTCTAATTCTCCTCTTTTCTTTTCTCATTATAACAGACCCAATTTAAAAATGTTTTCACAGTATCTAATGCAGACAAGGATGAAGATAAAGAGAAAACATTGACATATGTTAGTAAAGTATAGAGGTAAGGTCTTGGGCTTGCAAAATGATTCAGTGTGTAAAAATGCTTGCCAATGCAAATTCAATGACCCAAGTTCAATTTCTGAAACCCTTATTAATGTGGGAAAAGAGAAATGATAACACAAAGTTGTTCTCTGATAACCATGTGCATTGCGCACGCGCACACGCACACACACCCTACAAAATGTTTTTCTTTTCTTTTTCTGAAACTGTAATATATAAACAAAAGATAAGTAAGAAAAAAATTCTCAGACAAAGCATTGTGAGATAGAAATATCTCCCCAAATCCTATTGAGTTCACTTTCTGTTGGCCATCTACTATTGGGCATGATTTACATATCCAGTGACATTCTATCCTGTGCCAATGAACTCAAGGCTATTTTCCACTTTTTCTTCCATCAGGTTCAGTGTAACTGGGTTTATGTTGAGGTCTTTCATCCACTTGTACTTGAGTTTTGTGCAGGGTAATAGATAAGGATCTATTTGCATTCTTCTATATACACCATCAAGTTACGACAGCACCATTTGTTGAAGTTGCTTTATTTTTTCCCATTGTAGATTTTTGGGAGAAGCTCATCCTTTTCTAATAAGTGGTACAGGAGACCATTTTCTAAATATAGCAGTGTTAGCACATACACTAAATACAACAATTAATAAATGGGACCTCCCAAAACTGAGAAGCATCTGTAAGGCAAAGGACATAGTCATTAAGACAAAATGTGGCCTACAAAATGAGAAAAGATTTTTACCAACCCTACATCTGACAAAGGACTTATCTCTAAATATATGAACTCCAGAAACTAAATATCAAAATACCAAATAATCTAATTTTAAAATGGAGTACAGATTTAAACAAAGAATTCTCAATAGAAGAAACTCAAATAGCTGAAAGACACCTAAAAATGTGTTCAACATCATTAGCCATAAGGGAAATGCAAATCAAAACTTGGAGATAACTTCTTATACAAGTCAGAATGGCATGGATCAAAAACACTGATGACAGCCTATGCTGGAGGACATTGGAGTAAAGGGAGTACTACTCCATTGCTGGTGGGAATATAAACTTGTTCAGCCATTTTGGAAATCAGTATGTCAGTTTCTCAGAAAACTGGGAATCAATCTAATTCATGATCTAGCAATATCACTTTTGGGCACATACTCAAAGGATACACATTCATACCACAAGAATATTTGCTCAGCTATGTTCATAGAAGCATTATTTGTAATAGCCAGAACCTGGAAACAACCTAGATACCCCTCAATTGAAGAATGGATTTAAAAAATGAGGTACATTTACTCAGCAGTTAAAATGGCATCTTAAAATATGCAGCCAAATTGATGGAACTAGATAAAAACATTCTGAGTGAGGTAACCCAGATCTAGAAAGACAAGCATAGTATGTACTCACTCATAAGAATATATTAGATGTAAAGCAAAGGATAACCAGGCTATAATCCCCAACCCCAGAAAAGCTAAGTAACAAGGAAGACCCTAAGAGAGACATCCATGGATCCCCATGTAAAGAGGAAATAGATCAGATCTTCTTAATAAATGTGGAGCAAAGGGAGAGGGAGTATAGGGAAGTGAGAAGAGAACATGAGGGAATGAGATGGTTGAGTTAAGGGAGAGACAAAGAGGGAGAACAATGAAACGGACATCTTGATTGTAGAAGAATCTTGATTGGGAGAATCCTGGTGCTAGGAAAATTCTCAGAAATCCACAAACATGACCCCAGCTAAGACACTAAGCAACAGTGGAGAGGAGGACTGTAATCAAATGGATGACCATCCTAATTGTCATCGTAGAATCTTTATTCAGAAACCGATGGAAGCAGAGCAGAGATCCATAGCTAAGCACTTGGTTGAGCTCTAAGTACAGCTGAAGAGAGGAAAGAGGGGTTATATGAGGAAAGTGATCAAGATCATGATGTGAAAATCCAGAGACACAGCTGATCCAAGCTATTGGGAGCTCACCGACTCTGAATCTGACACCTAGGGAACCTGCCTGCATGGAACCTAATTAGACCCTTTGGATGTGGATGACAGTTATGTAGCTTGGGCAGTTTGTGGGGCCTCTGGCAGTGGCACCAGTATTTATCCCCAGTACATGAACTGGCTTTTTGGAGTCCATTCTTTATAGAGGGATACCTTATTCAGCCTTGATACAGAGCAGAAGGGCGTGGTCTTGCCTCAGCTTGATATGCCAGGCTTTTCTGACTTCCCATGAGAGGCTTTATCTTTTCTGAGGAGTGAATGGTGGGGGACTAGAGGGTGAGTGGGGGAGGGGAGGGAGGAGGAAATATGGCTGGTATGTACAATGAAAAAAAACCCTACTAAATAAAAAATAAAAAGAAATGTTATGTTGGTATAGAAACTAATGTCTTACACTTTGTTTTTCTACCAGTATTCTTGGCACATACATGTCAAATTAATGTATTATTAATAAACTCTACCTGTGTTTATTTTTTAAAAATGAAAATGATGAGCTTCTTAGAGGTGACAACAAAATAAAACATAACACTGAAGCTGAACAAGGCAAATCAATGAAAGGCAAAGAGTCCCTAGAGAATGCACAAGAATCAGAGAACCCCTCCTCTGCACACTCAGGAGGCCCATAGACATATTAAACTGAGAACTATAATATTTACACAGAGGACCTAGTCAGACCCATGTGAGCCCTGTTCTTGCAGCTTCATTCTCTGTGAGTTAGCATGACATTTTCCTAGTTGATTCAGAGGGCCTTGTTCTCCTGGTGTCCTTCATCTCCTCTGGATCTTATACACTTTCTCCCTCTTCTTCCATGGGGCTCCCTGAACTCTCAAGTGTGGGATTCTGGGATTTGATGGAGACATCTTCTTAAGAGCTATGTGTTCCAAGGTGTCTCTCTCTCTCTCTCTCTCTCTCTCTCTCTCTCTCTCTCTCTCTCTCTCTCTCTCGTCTCTGTATTTGTTCCCATCTGCTGCAGGAGGAAGCATCTCAGATGATGACTGAATAAAGCACTGAGCCATGAGTATAGCAGAATATCTTCAGAAATCATTTTATTGATGCTTTTCTTTTTCAGACCAGCATTATCTTTCTTTACCATAGGTCTCTATAGTCTTTAGTCCCTGGTCTTGGTCATCTAGGTGTGTTGGGGATTGATTCCATCATGTGCAGTGGGCCTTAAGTCAAATCAGATATTGATTGGTTACTCCCACAATCTTTGTGCCACCATTGCTCTAGCATGTTTTCCAGGCATTAAAAAACATACAACAAATGTTTTATGGCTAGGCTGGTGTGTATGGTTCTACTTTGGTAGCCTTCAGATTAACTTCTCAACAAAAGGAACTAGCATATAGGAGTAAAAATTCTATATAGGCACCAGCTCAACCTCTCCATATTAAATGAGTTCTGTGGGTGTTGTCTTTAGCAATGGAGCCTTGCTATCAATTTGTGAAGATAAACCTATTCTTTAGAAACAGCCTGGATTCTTGATAAATTCCTTTTTTTCTTTAATTTAAAAAGGTCTGGTTTTTTTCCATGTATCCCCTGCTCACTTTCCCTTTCCTCCTTCTAATCCCTCCCAGTCCTCCCTCAGCCTCTTCCTATCCCATCATTCCCTCATCAGCTCCCCGCAAAAGGCAAGAAGTCCCAAGGTGGGTCATCTCAGCCTGGTGAATCCACACGAGACAGGTCTGATTCCTTCATCCTAATATGAGGACTGGGTTAGGTGCTCCTCTGCAGGGAATGGGCTCTAAGGTGTCAGCCCATGCACAGGAACACAGTCTGATCCCATCCCATGAGGCTCTACATACTGCCCATACCAATTGATAGTTGCCTGATCTTGGAGGGCCTAGCTCCTTTTCCTGATGTGATTTTAAACACAAAGCAAAGAATACTTAAGTTGTAAATCACAACCCCTGAACAGCTTGTGATCAGAAGGAACTTAAGAGAGACATCCAGGGATCCCCCTAGGAAGAAGAAATAGAGAAGATCTCCTGAGTAAATTGGGATCATAACAGGTAGCAACCAAGGAAACAAATCATGAGAGGAGGAGGTGGTTGAGTGAGAGGAGCAACAAAGAAGGAGTAAAAAGAGATGGAGATCTTGATAGAGAAAGCCAATGTGGGGTTGGGAAGAGGCCAGATCCTAGGGAAACCTCCAAGAATTTACAGGATGTCCCTGGCTAGGTCTCCAACCAACAGTTGGACTTTCCCTAAAATCAAATAAATGACAACCCTAAGTGTCATTACAGAACCTACATCCAACAATGAATGGAGGTGGAGGCAGAGATCCATTGGGTCAAGCTCCCAGTCCAGTTGGAAAGAGGGAAAGAAGAATCTGTATGAGCAAGGGGATAGGGATTATGAGGAAAATTTCCAAAGTGATGGCTGGCTGGAGCTCAGGGAGCCCACTGAATCAAGAACAGGCACTGGGAACCATTTTGGTGAATTTCTATGGCACCTCTTTGGCCAACAACTCAATTGGATGTAATGTAGTTACACTACTGGAAGCTCTGACTTTTAGGGCACAAACAACTTTTGGGGCATGGATTTGCAAAAAAAAGTCACCCAAGCCAAAGCTACACATGGTGGTAGAGCATTAGACTCTTAATCCTAGGTTCCTGGGTTTGTGTTCCACTTTGGGCACCAAATATTTCACAAATTCTATTTAGTATTATAATAAAAACTCAAAGCCAGATATTTGAGAAAAGCTGAAATATCAGAGAAAGGGAACAAACCATAGCCATTTCTCATCCAGCCAACTTCTCAGGTCAAACAGAAAGTTCTATCATCACAAGTCCTCAGACTCTCTGTGGACACACTGCTGAAATTATGCCCTCTCCTGTCTTATATTTTCCCCTTCAAATCCCAGCTGTTTTACTTTCTGGTTCAGTTCTTGTAGAACTAAGATAAAGGTGTGAGCTCCCACTGCCTGGCTGTTAGGCCTTGAAGTACATAGATCCAGATAGATCTGTCTCCCAAGTGATGAGATTAAAGGCATGGGTCACCACTCTCTGACCTTCATGGCTTGGCTGTGGGTGATTCTATCCTCTGATATTTCAGGAAATTTTTAATAAATAAATAATATATTGCTACACAGTTGGGACTCCACCTTCCTTATCATTTGAATATTTTATTAGGATTGTCTTCATGTATTTTAGGAACTTTCTACTACATTAGGTTTTCATTACACTGCTGAAATGTCTGGAATTTTAGCTGTTTCTCCCTTAATTCCCTCACTCAGTCCATGTCTTCCCATCCTCCCATTCTCATGCTCCACGTACTCCTATCCACCTGTAAAACTTATCCTATTTCCCCCTCTTGGAGAAATCTATGTCTCCCCATTTCTTTCTTATGTGAGAGTTTGCAAGGAGCCCCTTTGATCAACAACTTGTTTAGACAGAACTTGTTCCTGTCACTGGATGTTTCATTTGGTGATAAAAGATGTCTAGTAGGGGCTTGTCTCCCCACTATTTGTTGATTCAAGTTTAGATTTTTTAACATAAATGACCACTCAACTATCCATTCAGTTTAACAATTCTTTCCTGTATTCCCACTATTACCCACTCCACATTCAATGGCCCCATTGACCTCCCCCTCTCATCTACCCATAACTATGTACTTTACTTTCCTAGAGATAGCCTTCTATCCTCCCTAATCCCTTACTCTATATCTACCCTCTGTAGGTTGCTTATCATTGGCTTTACAGTTAACATCTGCCTACAAGAAAATACTATATTTGTTTTTGGGGATGGGGGTTATCTCACTCACTTTTTCCTTGATATATCCATTTATCTGAAAATTTTATGATGTTGTTTTTAACTACCAAATAATATCCACTGTGTAAATGAATGATATTTTCCTCATCTATTTATTATTGATGGTCATCTAGGTTGTTTGTAACTTCTGGCTAGTATGAATAGAGCATCAGTGAACATTGTTGAGCAATATCTCTATAGTAGTACACAAAATTTATTGGGTATATATATATAATATCCCAAGAGTGATATTATATAGCTGGATATTGAGGTAGATCTATTCCTAGTTTCTTGAGGTATGCTTATAGTTTTTTTCTCTCTTTCTCTTTTTTCTTTTTTTTTTTTTTTGCTCTTTGTTTTTGAGAGAGGGTTTCTCTGTATATCTCTGGGATCTAACAATGATCTATCTGAAGATTGCAAATATTTATCTTTTTCTATAACCATACCTGATGTTAGAATTTCTCTTTTTTATATACAAATTTTACTCTTACTTTAGAATCTACATTCTTTCCTCACAGGAAATATATTTTTTCAAGAGTAATTAGAATGGACTGTAAAGGTTCAAAGAGAATATGTCTACCTTAACATTCATGTGTACATGTTACGTAAAATCTAGAATTTGTATGGCCTTGATAATCGTGATTTGTAAAATATCACCAATGATGTTCATTTACTGCAGGCATTCATTGATTAGAGTAGCTTATCCCCCCAATACCCTACATTGGGCAAATAATATTCAAAGTTAAAAAAAATCTATAAGGAAGAAGAGAATTGATTTTTTTCTTACAATTTTCAAAGCAATCATTATCCAAAACTTTCCCAGTTATATAAGTTCTGTTCATCTACTCCCTCACCTTTATATTGAGTTCCACAAACTAATGGATATTGTTCTGGTTTACTTTCCATTGCCATGGTAAACATCATGATTAAGAGCAATTTGAGAAAGAAAATATTTACTTGCCCTCTACTTCTAGAACTCAGTCTATTACTGAGGAAACTCCGAGCAGGAACTTGGAGACAGGAACAGAACCAGAATCACACAGGAGTGCTATTTACTGGCTTACTCTGCAGTGTCACATTCAGCTGCATTTCTTACGTCTCAATGGACTATTTGTCCATGGGTGACATTTCTCATAGTTGCCCTCCCCCACATCAATCATCAAGAAATTTATCTTTACAGGTTTTTTTACATGTCAATTTGATGGAAATATTGTTTCAGTTGTGGTTCCCTCTTCTTACATGACCTTAATGTGTATCAAGCTGAACAAAATTAGGTAGTATTGTCTTTAATTTTTTAAAAATATCAGCTGTTTATTTAACTGTAGACAAACCAAAGTGTGAACTGTATTGCTATTAAATAATGTCACTGTCTTTTTTTCTGGTTATAGACATGGAGTGTGAGAAAATTAACAATTATAAGCCTTTTTCTTTTTTAAGTTAATGTGTATATGTGGTTGCTCCCGGGATTTTAAGCCAAATAAAATATAGAAATACTAAAAATATAAAGCCTTCCTCTATGCATTATAAAATATGCATTATCTTTATATTTAATTCCAGATATAAAACAAGCACTCTTCAAACACAACTGTAGCAAAAGGTTAGAGCAATTATATTCATTTATTAAACACTAAACTTCTATTTAATTTTTGACATATTAAGAACAAAGAATTAATGCATTGTTTGAGGCCTAAAAAGCGCAAGTTGTCTGTAAATCTCTGAAGTTGAAGAGTACTTATTTCTCTACTTTTCCTGTACCCTTACTTTTTTTTAGATATATTACTCTTTAATTTATTTAATTTTTGACATGCAAAACATGGAAAGAGCAAGAACATTGACTAGCTGACAAATGTCAGGGCAAAAATAAGGTGTAATTACAGCTTCACATGGTGTCTAAATTTCTCCCAGTAACTAACACAATTCTCTAAAATTAGGGCCAAATAAAGCCTAGATTTTACAATTGAGCAGAAAGATGGAGCATAACTTTAATATTATATCACCAATCACACCTTTGAGAATTTAAGAACAATACAACTAAATTTGAGATTTAAACATTTTTTAGAATTCTAGATGCAGATGATATGCAACGTATAAAAGTTTTACTAAGCTATTAATTTTAAGAAAGTATATTTCAGACACAATCAGTGTTTAGAAGACTGTACATATTTAATCATCTCTCTCTCTTTTTGCATTAGTTTGTTTCTCATGTGAAAAGCAACTGCCCTTTCAAGGATTTATATTATGACAACATTTACTCTTGAGTGTTTTCACACAAGTTTCTCAAAAGCTTTAACTTTCTGACCTAGCATTTTTCATATCTACAAAGTTGCTCTTTTAAATAGTCTGGGCTTATGTATTAGTTGGAATGTTTTGGGTTTCTGGTACAAAATAAATCATAAACTTACCTTGGAAAAATAATTCAAAGGCTAAAATCAAATATATATTTATACTTATAAGCTGCTTATTAATGTGGGCAATTGGCACATGTTAATTACCTAAAAATATGTTGCCGTATAATTACAATTTTAAGAACTACTATGCTTGACAAGTGGTTTATGCTTCAAACAAACATGTGAAATAAAAATTTTCAATCTAAGCTTGTCTAATCAAAGGCCCCATGGTTAGGCTATACCTCCCCTCCAGGCAAACCAGGAACATTAGGGTGTGGGACTTAGGCACTGTTTTTTTTTTTTCTTTTAAAATTTCATTGTGAAAAAATCAACCCAATAGACTAACCCTAAAATAGTAAACCAACCCTGAAGCTCCTGTAACATCTGCATTAGCTGTTGACATAAATATTAATGTTTCATTATTCTGAGGCATTTGCAAAAATGTTTTCTTAAATCAAATTGTGAAATTTTATCCCCCACTCTTTCTGAATTTATCTCCTAAGTAACAAAGACATCCTTCTGTATGAAAAAAGTCTGATCATCTCAGGAAATATGACAATGATAATGCATTATTATGAAAGGTACAGTCTCTCTCCTTATATCCTTCATAGGTGTGCATTTAAAAATCAGGATCTGTTCAAAGATCCTGTGATGTGTAAACTGGCCTTCATTTTTATTTTATTGTAAGCACAAAGTATTTATTATTTTATTTATAGATATGGAATTCTACAAGGAGCTTACTTTCACTTTCAAAATTAAAAAAATTCACCTTTAATTTGACTTAAATATTTTACTATAGTTACTACTCACTGATGCAGATTAATTAAGGGCTTATATTAATTATACAATATTTTATAGTTTTAGATTTCTATTTTACATCTAAAAATAGTGAAAAAACTTTGTAATGTACAATGTATTTTGGAATATATATGTATTATTAAAGTCTCAATAGATCTAATTGACATGCCTTATACTACATACTTAACATTTTTTTCTTTCATTAATAGATGTTTTCTAATTTGTTTTGATTATGGTTTTCCCTTCCATTTTTCCTCCCAGTTCTTCCACAACTCTGCTTCCACTCAGATCCAACTCCAATCTGTCTCATTTAAAAACAAACAGACATCTAAAGGATAATAATAAAATAAAGCATAACAAGATAAAACAAAGAAATTGAAAATGGAAAAAACAAAAAAAGGAGTCTAAGAAAAGGCACAAGAAACTGATATAGATGCAGAGAAGTTCACAATAAAATATAATACCAGAAGCCATAACACATATGCGAAGGATCTGTGGAGGTTAATTAATTAATAAGTTTAAGTTGAAAGAGAGAAAGGGAGATAACACAAAACAAAACAAAATTCTGACACATACCGTAAGAAAAGGAATCTCTAAATTTTCAGTTAAGTTCATTTTCTTTTTTTTTTAACTTTATTTATTTATTTGCCTTGGTGTTTGCCTGGAACTGGAACTACAGACAGTTGTTAGCTGCCATGTGGGTGCTGGGAATTGAACTCAGGACCTCTGGAAGAGCAGAGGGTGCTGAGCCATCTCTCCAGCCCATTAAGTTCATTTTCTGTTGACCAACTACTGCTTGGCATGCAGCCTACCCTTAAGAGTGGTTTGTTTGCCAAGTGAGACTCCCTTAGAAAAAATTAAATTTTTATTTGCAAGTGGTTATCTATTGAAGACAGATTCTGGATTAAAGATGGGGCATGTGTCCAGTTCTTCTTTCAGCTCTAGAATCCCATCTAATGCAACCTATCCAGGCCCTGTGGTACTATATCAGTCTCTGTGAGTGCATATGTGTGTCAATCTTGTTGATTTAAAGGGTCTTTTATTCTTTGTGTCCTCCATCCCAACTGGCTATTAAACTCTTTCTTCTTCCTCTTTATCACAGTTCCCTGAGCCCTGAGTGGAGTGATAAATGATGGAGGCTCTGACACCTCTGATATTTGTCAGTTTGTCAATTTTATTTAGAATGCCTTCAAGCATGTATGTATATATATATACATATATATACATATGTATATATATACACATACATACATATTGGGACACATCTACTGTATTAAGTTTTCATATTACACCCTCAAATTGCCCTTGCTTTTAGCTCTGCCCTCTTCATATTAACTTCCTCATCCTCCCTCTTCCTCCTCCTGCCTGATCATCTTGTCTCACCTTTGCACCCCATCCATCTATTACTATCTATTTTATTTCCCTCTCCTAGGGAGCCCTATTCCTCCCCCAGTCCCTTTCACAATATGTATCCTCTGTGGTTCTGTGAATTGTAGTTTGCCTATTGTAATCTAGATTTAATAGTTAATATATATAAGAGAATACATTCTATATTTGTCTTTCTAAATCTGGATTACCTCACTTGGGATATTTTTCTAGTTCCATCCATTTACCTGTGAATTTCATGATTTCATGTGTTTAACAGTTGAGTAATATTCCATTGTGGAAATGTACTACATTTTCTTTATCCATTCATTTGTTGATGAACATACATTGTTTTTGGCAATTATGAACAGTAGAGCAGCAGTAAATATGGGCAAGCAAATATTTCAGTGGTAGTATGGAGCATCATTTTGATGTATACCCAAGTGGTGTAGCTGGATCTTGAGGTAGGTCATTATTAACTTTCTGAGAAATCATCATATAATTTCAATAGTGTCTATATAACTTTGCATTCCCACCAGTGATAGATGAGTGTTGCTTTTACTCTGCATCCTTGACAGCAGGAGCTGTCATTTGTTTCATTAGTCTTGGTTATTCTGACTGGTATAAGATAAAATCTCAAAATAGTTTTTATTTGCATTTTCCTGAAGACAAAGGATGTTGAGCATATATTTTCTGCCATTTGAGTTTCCTCTTTTGAAAATTCTGTTTAGATCTCTACTCCATTTTTCAATTAGGCTATTTGTTTTTTCTTGAAATAAAAATTTTTGAGTTCTATATTTTGGATATTAGTACTTTATTAGATGTAAGTGTAATTGTTAAAAATCTTTTCCATTCTCAGCACCTCATGGAACCTTCTCTAAAATTGACCTTACACTTGGTCACAAAGCAAATATCAACAGATTAAAAAAGTGAAATAACCTCCTGTAATTTATTGAATTACCGTATCTTAAAATTAGAATTCAAAAAAATTATAAAAGCATACAAACTCATAGAAATGGAATAATGCTCAACTGAACCACCATCAAGAAAGAAATTAAAGTCTTCCTAGAATTCAATGAAAGTGAATTCACGGGTGACAGAATCTCTGCCCGGGAAAGTTGTGTTCCAGGACCAAGATCAGTCTATGGTGCATGTCTCCACACACCCCTTAACATACAGGACTAAGGTTTGGCTGTGAGGGGCTCCTCCAGCCGTACCTAAAAGATGGGGCATTGCTCGGTGACCTCACCTACAACTGCATCAACAGAGAAGGACTGAGATCTTGAAATTCAGACCCCTGCCAAGAGCAGAGTCAGAGACTGAACAGACCCCTTCCTCAGAGGCTACAGGAGACACATAAGATCTGTTGCCACAACTGACCAGGAGCCACCCAAACGTGAACCACTGAAGCCATGAGCAGATGCCAGTGCAAAAATACATATAATAATATGAATAACAACAAGGTAACTCCAGAAGAAAGTGGTGGTTCTATGACTACAAGACCTGAACAGAGAAATGAAGAGGAAGAAGTAGGAAGCAACATCATAAACACCTTTATGAAGATCAATGAAGCTCTCAAAGAAGATATGAAAAATTCCCTTAAAGAAATAGAAGAAAATACAAACAAAAAATTGGAAGAGATGAACAAATCCTTGAAAGAAAACCAAGAAAAGGTAAACCAAAAAATCAAAGAAACATGCTAGGAACTAAAAACTGAAATAGAAGCAATAAAAAAAGGCACAAAATGAGGCAAAGATGGAAATAGAAAATCTGAAGAAAAAAGCTGGAACTACAGATACAAGCACAACCAACAGAATCCAAGACATGGAAAAGAGAATCTCTGAAGTGGAAGACTCAGTAGCTGAAATAGATATATCAGTCAAAGAAAAAATTTTAAGAGCTACAAAAGAACAAAGAAAATTTTAAGAGCTACATACAGAACAAAGAAAAAATTTTAAGAGCTACAAAAGAAAAGGGCCAACTTACCTATAAAGGCAGACCCATCAGAATAACACCTGACTATTCAATGGAAAGGATGAAAGCTAGAAGGGCTTGGTCAGAAGTTATACAGACACAAAAAGAGCATGGCTGCCAAACTAGAATACTATGCCCTGCAAAATTATTAAAAGAAAAAAAGCAAAGCATGCCCAAGCTGCAAATCACAACCACTGAACAGCTTGGGATTGGAAACACCTTGGACTGACTCCTTGGATCCCACTCCTTGAGGAACACCTGACTTAGACTAGATGTTGGGGGGACAAAACTTGATTTGCCAGTAGTGGAGTCTGCACTGAGCAATATTGTGACCTTGGGACCTTGGGACCTCCTGCCCATGATGGGGAGGATGGGGAGATGTGGAGGAGAGTGAATGGCCTGATGTGGTGGGAGCGGGAAAAGACCTTGAATAAGGATATACAAGAATAGAAAATGTGACTTCTTTGTTCATAATAATAAAATAAAAGAAAAAAAGCAAATGAATTCACAACATACCTAAATTTATAAGATGCAATGAAAGCAGTGCTTAGAGGAAAGTTCATAGCACTGAGTGCCTACATAAAGAGTTTGGAGAAATCTTACACTGGTGAATCAACGGCACACCTGAAAGCTTTAGATCAAATAAAAGCCAGCTCACCTAGAAGGAGAAGACAGCTAGAAATAATCAAACTAAGGGTTGAAATTACTAAAATAGAAACAAAGAGAACAATACAAAGAATCAGTGAAACAAAAAGTTGTGTTTTTTTGGAGAAAATCAACAAGATAGACAAAGTCTTCACCAAACTACCCAAAAGACAAAGAATATTCAAATTAACAAACTCAGAAATGTAAAAGGGGGACATAACAGGTACTGAGGAATTCCAGGGAATTATTAAGTAGTACATTAAAAACCTGTACTCCACAAAACTGGAACATCTAAAAGAAAGGGACAATTTCTGGAAAGGTACCACATATCAAAATTAAATCATGATATGACAAACAACTTAAATAGACCTACAACCTCTAAAGAATAGAAGCAACCATTAAAATTCTCCCAAACAAACAACAAAAGTCCAGGGACAGATGGTTTCAGCACAGAATTCTACCAGAATTTCAAATAAGATTTATTACCAATATGCCTCAAATTTTTCTAGAGAATAGAAACAGAAGGAACATTGCCAAATTCTTTTTGTGAGGCTATAGTCACCTTGACATTCAAATGACACAAAGATGCAACAGAAAAGAGAATTACAGACAAATCTTCCTCATGAACATTTGTAGTATCACAAATGAGACTCAGAGCCAAATATGGGGGGGGGAAAGCTGAAATATCAGAGAGAGGAAGCACTACACTCACCCAGCTCTCGTGAAACTTCCTCAGCCTGGCTCCTGGTAGCTTCTCCAAGTGCTTCTGTTCTCTCTGGGTTTCTACAAGCCCTTATATACTTTATCCCATCCAGGTTAGGATTAAAGGTGTGTAGCCTTGAACTCACAGAAATAGAAGTTTTGTTTCTGGAGTTGTGCGATCAAGGGTGGAGGTCACCACTCTCGCTTTCCCTGTGCTGGGATCAAAGGTGTGTGTGAGTGACTCAGCTGTTTATCTTTGTATTCATGGTTTAAGAATTTCCTGAACTGTCTGCCTCGGATTTGACTGTGTGCTTTCTCCCCAATATTCAGGCTTTATTAAATATGTAATATATATCCACAAACATTGATGCAAAAATACTCAATAAAATGCTGGCAAACCGAATGAAAGAACACATCAAAAATTTAAGATCAAGTAGGCTTCAACCCAGAGACACAGAGATAATTCAACATATGTAAATATGTCATTTAATACACCATAAACAAACTGAAAGAAAAAAAAACACATGATAATCTCATTAGATGATGAAAAACCATTTGATAAAACCCAACACTCCTTCATTATAAAGCTCTTGAAGAAATCAAGTATACAAGAAACATACATAAACATAATAAAAGCAATATTTAGGAAGCCACCAGCCACCATCAAACTAAATGGAGAGAAACTAAAAGTGATTTCACTAAAATCAGGAAGAAAACAAGGTTGTCCACTCTCTCCATACCTATTCAATATAGTATTTAAAGTTCTAGCTAGAGTGATAAGACAACAAAAGGAGGTCAAGGAGATATAAATTGAGAAGAAACAAGTCAAATTTTCACTGTTTGCAGATAATATAATAGTATACATAAGTGAACCTCAAATTCTGTCAGAGAGCAGTTACAGCTGATGGACTCCTTTAGTAATGTGGCAGGATATAAGATTAACCTAAAAAAAATAGCCCTCCTATATACAAATGATAAATGAGCTGAGAAAGAAATAAGAGAAACATAATCCTATACGGGTTTGTATTGTATTATGTTCCATTGTAAATAATTGTCTCACCTACTGGTTGATAAGAAATGCTGATTGGCCAAAGGCAGACAGGAAGTGTGGGCAGGGACACTAGACAAAGAAAACTCTGGTAACATTTCATAACAGACACAGATACCATAGAGTCACTGGAGCTGCCAGGAGATGCAGAGGAAAGAAGTTGAAATGCTGCTCTGAGAAAAGATACCAAGCTACATGGCTGAACAAGATAATAGATATGGGTTAATTTAAGGGTAAAGAGTTAGTAAGCTATATGTCTAGGCCCTAGGCCAATCAGCATAAAAAATATAAGCCTGTATGTGATTATTTGAGGCTAAGCATGGCTGAGAGTAGGTCCGAATCTCTGGGATAAACCCAAAGTTTGGCTCAGAAACCAAATACAACATCATGCTTTACAATAGCCAAAAATAACATGAAGTATCTGGGGGTAAATCTGACCAGACAAGTAAAAGACCCACATAAGAAGAACTTTACGTCTTTGCAAGAAAGAAACTAAAGAAGATAGCTGAAAATGGAAAGATCTCCCATGATCTTTGATAGGCAAGGTTAACAGTAAAAATGGCAATCTTCCCAAAAGCAATCTAGAGTTTTAATGCAATCTTTATCAAAATATCAACACAATTCTTCACAGACCTTGAAAGAACAATACTCAACTTCACATGAAAAAAATAACTAAAATAATTCTGTATTACAAAGGAACTTCAGAATGTATCAACATCCCTGACTGTAGCTCTGCTAAAGAGCTATAATAAAAAAAAACACCTTGGTAGTGGCATAAAAGCAGACAGGGAATCAATGAAATTGAACTGAAGACCCTGACATAAATACATACACCTATGAACACCTGATCTTTGACAAATAATCCAAAATTGTATAATGGAAAAAAGAAAGCTTCAACAAATGGTGCTAGTAAAACTAGATGTAGAAGAATGAAAACATATATCTATTGCCATGCACAAAGCTCAAGTGCAAGTGGATCGAAGATCTCAACATAAATCCAGTTACACTGAACCTGATAGAAGAGAAAGTGGTAAGTATCCTTGAATGCATTGACACAGGAGACCACTTCCTAAATATAACATCAGTAGCACAGGCACTGAGGGCAACAATTAATAGATGGGACTTTCTGAAACTGAGAAACTTCTCTAAGGCAAAAGACACAGTCAATTAGACAAAATAGCAGCATACACAGTAGAAAAAACTTCATCAACCCCTCATAGGACAGAGGACCAATCTCCAAATTATATAAATAACTCAAGAAACTAGATGTCAAAATATCAAATAATCCAACTAAAAATGCAACAGATATCTAAACAGAGAATTCTCAACAGAAAAGTCTGAAATGGCTAAAAGATATTTAAGGAATTGCTCAACATCCTTAGACATCAAGGAAATGTAAATCAAAAGGACTCTGAGATACCATCTTACACCTGTCAGAATAGCTAAGATAAAAACACTGATGACAACTCATCTTGGAGAGGATATAGAGTATCTACTGTTTGTAGAAGTGAAAACTTGTACAGGCATTTTGGAAATCAGTATGGCAGTTTCTCAGAAAATTGAAAATCAATTTACCTCAAGACCCAGCAATACCATTCTTGGGCATGTACCCAAAGGGCACATAATCATAACATAAAGGCATGAAACAGTTATGTTTGTAATAGTCAAAACCTAAAAACAACCTAGATGCCCCTCAACCAAAGAATGAATAAAGAAAATGTGGTATATTTATAAAATGGGGTATTACTCTGTGCTAAAAAATATTAAGTTGATGTTGTCTGTAAACTTGCTATAAAATTTCTTTATTATGTTGAGGTAAATCTTTCTTATCCCTAATCTCTTCAGAATTTTTATCATAAAGAGGTGTTAGATTTCGTCAAGGTTTTCTTTGTATCTAATATGATGATCAGGTGATTTTTGTCTTTCAATTTGTTTTATGATAGAATTATATATACTTATCTCTTTATAAAAGTTGAAGCATCCATGCATCTCTGGGATGAGGCATACTTGATTATGAAGGATGATCTTTTTTGATGTGTTCTTGTATTTGGTTTGCAAGTACTTTGTTGAAAATTTTTGCATCTATGTTGGTAAGGGAAAATGGTCTTAAATCTCTTTCTTTGTTGGGTCTTTATGAGATTTAGGTATCAGAGTCATTTTGGCCTCATAAGTTAACTGGTAATGTTTTTTTGTTTCTATTTTATGAAATAATGTGATGAGTATTGGCCTTAGCTCTTCTTTGAAAGTATGGTAGAATTATATGCTAAAATCATATAGCCCTAAGATTTTTTTGGTTATGAAGTTTTTAATTATTACTGAAGCATTTATATAATTATTTTTTATCAATGAAAACTTGGGAGTCAGATATCAGAGTAAGAACCTGATTGATCAGATAACTGGCAGAGAACTGACCAGTGACCTTGTCACTGTTTTCTTCCTTCCTCTGAAAGGACCTAGCACTTCTCTAAGCCCCTACCTACTACTTCTCATGTCTCTCTATATGTATTTCATCCTCCAAGACCTTTGTGGCTAATTTTGGTCAGCTACTAGGTAGCTCTACCCTCTGATTCAAAGTAAACTGTTTTGATTGTCTTGGGAGTGTCAGAGTGTGATCAAAATATCCTACAATATTTTTCTCTTTTGTCTAAATTAAAAGGTAATGTTATAACTCTAACAAAATAAAACTACACACAATAAGGACAATTATCAGATAAAAATTACATTCACAATATTCTGTTCATTTTTAGTTGGAAAATTTAGAGAATATACTCTATTATTTGTCCAATTTTGGTGAGTCCAAAGATGTGTACATAATTTACTTTCTATCCTAATTTGTAGTACCAACCAAAAACCATTTTTTTCAGTCTTCAAAAGCATTTTCTTAGATGAACAATCTAAGTTTTTATGTCTCTCAACACTATATACTTTATAACTCTTTTGTAAGTTTTTTTTTATTTGGTTACAAGAAAAACTGTGATTGCTGCCTAGTATTCAATTCCATCGGAGTCCCAAAAAGGATATAGTCCTACCTGAGTAAACAGAAAGTGAAGAGCAAACAATTTCCAAAACTATAGGAATGTCAATAGCAGCTGGCTGCCTGAATAGTCACCCAAGGTTTCTCCGCAACATTGGAACATTTATCTTCAGCATACAGGCCTAGAATATCTGACAGACTTTTTTATGAAGCAAGCATGTTTAAAGGACTGTTCTAACAACATTGTGTTGGAAAAATTCAACAATTGTCTTCTTTGGGGTCCTGCTTACCCAATTTGGACAGCATATTGCAAACAGTCAAGGCACATATAACTTCTTGTTCAGTGCCTAACTTTTTTTACAATTAAAGCAGAAATCCATATGTAGTTTCCTTGATGTTCATCAATTTTTTTGAAGTAAATTAGGGCTGCCAGGAGCAGATATGTCTTGTCATGAAAAGCCTATGTTACTAAAATATCTTAAATGCCATATTCTATAAGTCTCTGAAGTGTTTGAAGACCACCATCTATTTAAAATACTCTCTGTTTAACCTTGAAAATTTAACTAATATGACTATAAACTTGATTATTATAGATGAGCTGCATAGGTAAAATATTTTAAACAAGAGTAAAAATACAGCATGGCAAAGATAAACTTACATTTGTATTAATATATAAAAATATCCTAAACAAGAGCAGAAACATATATAGAGTATGTTCTAATGAAAATGATCTGAAATTTATATAAAAATTTATATTAGTAGCTGCATTTTTGTCACAGTTTATTGCAGAAAACTTAAACATTTTAAATGTTACATACAGCAGAGGATAACAAACCACAATTAAGTATAAACTTAATTCCTAGGTACCTGCTTCAGACTCAAGTCCCAAATCATGTACAGGAATCTACATGAAGTCTAATTTTAGAATTAGTTAGTGCTTTATATGATTATTAACATCATAACAAAGTTTAAATATTAATCTTACAAATTTTGAAATAATATTTATATCTCAAATTTTTTAAAGAGTCAAACCAAAATCAAAGAATTATAAGATTTTTAGAAATAGAATAGTTTCTTAAATTTGGATTTTGTTTTGTCCCATACCAACTTACTCTTCTGCCATGTTTCAGAGATTCTGAAATTTTTTTAACAAGTATGCTTGCATTTAGAGAAGGAAAGAGTCATGCTCTAACTGCAAAGCCAGCTTTCCCTTTCAACTGAATTGGGACTACAAAAGACCATTTGCCTTATATGTCTGTGATGAATAGCAGAAACAAACATTTGGAAAGCTATATAAATTTTTTTCTCTTGGAAATGTGTTGTTCCATTAGGCCAATTTACTTTTTTTCTTGGGATATTTTCTCTGGATGATTATCTTCTTTCTTCAGATGTCTCATTTGTCCAAATGTCTTCAGATTCCTTAGTTGCTGCTTTAATTTCCCTAGAAAGACAAAAACAAAACCCTGTTGTTACATTGTAAATAATTGTCTCAACTACTGGTTTAATAAAAATGCTGATTGGCCAAAGGCAGACAAGAAGTGTGAGCAGGGCTACCAGAGTAAGAAAACTCTTAGGAACAGGAAGAACAGAGCAGAGATGCCACAGAGAAGCCAGAGAGACACCATGGAGAAATCATGATGAGATGTCAGGACATGCAGAGGAAAGAAGCTGAAATGCTGCTGAGAAAAGGTACTGAGCTGCATGGCAAAACAAGATAATATTCATGGGTTAGTTTAAGAATTAAGAATTAGCAAGTTATGTGCCTGGGTTATGAGCCACTAAGCACAAAATTAATGTAAGCATCTGTGTGTTTCTGTGGGACTGTGGGTCTCTGGTTCAGAACCTCAGGGCTAGGTTGGAAAGTCCAGGCCAGAAACTTCATACAACAAAACCCTTCCCAAACCTTAACATTGGGGAGTTTCTTTTTTTTTGGTAGGTTATTTCAGATCAAATTAAAGGCATTTGTTAGTTTTATAAGTTAATTTAGATTGAATGGCCACACTCTTTTATCATCGCTATCACGTCCCTTAACCAAGAAATCTCTCCTGTTTGAATCTCATTTTTATCAGATTTGATGGTATCTATAGCTTTTCTTCTGTGGAAACAAAAGTAAAACCTCTTTCTTAATATAACATATATTCTTGTTACCATTCTGAGGTTAACACAGCCTTAAAAATATTCAGGCCACATTAATTCATTAGGTTTTTTTCCCTACCATCCAATGTCTCTCTCCAGCTGTTATTCCTTCCTCACTAGCATTAAAAAAATTTTAGGTTATCAAAGCATTTTTAAACATTGTAATCTATTTCTGGACATATAAAACTCTTTCTGCATATCAAGAGTCAGTAACTTTATTAAGTTTAACAAAATATAATATGAGAATAGCATACAATTCTGACTGTCTTTAAAATCCAGGACATATATACTATACATTATCCAATTGACAACAACTTTGGAGGTCAATAATCACCATAATTTAAAAAAACTGATATTTTAGTACAAATATAGCTAGAAATAGGATTCATCAACTAACCAGAGAAAAATTTCATCATATTTTGATTCTCTAGCTGTAGAAATAAGACTTAAGAGCATAGTTACATTATTTCAGCACAAGATATAATATCTCACAAATCCACGTGGAAACTTCAAGCTATAAGTGAAATATAGGAGCAGTTGAAAAAGCACAAGCCGTGAGTGTACTGAATGATCATCCAGAGTTCCAGGAAAACACCTTTGACTGTGCAGTGCTCTGCTATGTAATCAGATTTTGTTTAACTGAAAGCCTTTAACAGATCATACTGAAACTGGGAAATGAGAATAAAGATTGTCTGCCCTGTTAGTTTCCTTGCTAATTTACTAAAAACTGGCTATTGCTGAATAGTTAATAGTTGACTGATTCAAGAAACCTACTTTGTATAAAAAAATACTCTTAAAAATGAGGTCATAAATAGGACACTAAACTGTAAAATCCACAAGTTTTGCTGATCCTGAATCATAGGATTTTTGATTTGCAAAGGGCTCTGTAAATCTAGTCCAGACCTTCAATTGAAGCTACTTAAGGGAATTTTTTTTAGAGACTTCAAAGGCTTCATAAGACCATGTATTTGCTAAGACTACTTATTACAGCTAAATCCTCTGAGGCTTTTCAATGTACCCATGTACTGGAGAAATTATTCAGCTTGTTGAAGGTCACTTATTAAAATGTGACTGTGGGCTACTTGGAGAGAAAGAAAAGTAGAAAAAGCAGAGGCAGCTGGAAGGTGCTGTGTGTTAGTAACTTTGGTTATGGCCTAAGTGTGGGTTCAGTGTGTAGGGATAATCTCATACACATTAAAAATGTGCCAATTAAAGGAGACAAGACACACTTATTTCACACAGGCAAGCTACTATTAAATCCTTTTGAGTTATAGAATTTTTTGTGATTTTTCTTTAGTATTTTTCATTTGTTAAAAAGAAAAAATAGTGTTTGTTGGGTTAATGGATATTTACTGTCAACATGTGGTGCTTAGATATTCTTATGTAATTTGAGGAAGAACAAACACCTCCAAAGGGAGCCCAGACATTTTTTTTGTCATATCATTTTTTTTCTCTGTGCTGCCTGAATCTCTTCTGTGTCATGCTGCATTTTCCCACATTGAGTCTTCCAGACTTCCATTTGACCACCCCAGTCTCCTTTGACAAGACTTAGTTGTGGGTTTGGCAACTCTACTGTCCAGAGCAAGAGACTCAAAAGAGACATCCTGGAAGCACTTTCAATGGGTGTCTTAGCCAATGTTCTATTGCTGTAAAGAGAGGCCGTGATCATAGCAACACTTTTAAAAGGAAATATTTAACTAAAACTTGCTAACAGTTTCAAAGGATTAACCCATTATAGCAGGAAGCATGGCTGTACTCAAGCAGATACAGTGCTGGAGAAGGAGCTGAGAATTTTATATTCAGATCCACAGGCAGAAGGAAGAGAAAAAGTAACAGTGGACTTAGTTTGGGTTTTGAAAACTTAAAGACCACTCCCAGGGACACATTTCCTCCAACAAGGCTGTACCTAGTCCAATAAGGCCACACCTCCTAACCGTTCTCAAATTGTGCCACCTCCTGATGACAAAGCATTCAAATACATGAGCCTATGAACATAATTCTTATTCAAACAACCACAATGGAAAATAAGTATGAGGCTTAATGATAGTGAAGGCAAGGTTATATATTCCACACAAAATTTTTTGTCATGTTAATCTATAGCATATCAAATGTTACTGTATTTATGCATTCTTATCAAACAGTACATCAGTGACTTATACCAAACCAACCAAATGAATTGTAAGTTAATTCAACCATTTATGACTCATAAATGTACTGGTTGGTCAAATACATGGTTGGTACTCCCCAATGCCTATTAGCTATATGTTACTGAGTTGCACCTGTTAGTTTATGTCTAATTATAAAAGGATTAGTTCATAGTCTTATAGGAGGTGTTATCAGCAACATAAAGACAGCACTGTCAAGGGCTGTAGCTTTGAAAATTGTTATGAAGTAAAAAAGAAAGGTTAAAGGGGATGCAACTTATCTTGTGTATTTTCCCCTTTGGTACTAGAGAGAGTCTAAAAATTAAGTTAGGAGATCATCTATGACTTACACTTGAACTTCTTTAGACATTACTTATCCTTATTTACATTATTTCTCTCTTGCCCTCTCCTATCCTTTAAAAGTAACTGAAAATTTTTTGACTTAGGAGATTGGATATTGACTTGACTGCATTGACAGTTAAATTCTCAAACTCTCAGAAAGGGAATTATATATTAGTTTTGGATTACTGACAACAATAAAATTTATTTTTTTAACTGAATGGAAATAAGTATGATCTTTAGTAAGTTGCTACTTTCTTCTATATATCCTCTGTATTAGTTAGGATTCTCTAAAGTAACAAAACTTATAGAATGAATATTTCTATATAGAAAAAAGATTTATTAGAATGACCTACAGGATATGTTCCAACTAATCCAAGAAAGGCTGGATATGAAAGGAGAGTTCAAAAATCCAGTTGTTGCTCAGCCCATAAAGTTGGATGTATCTTCTGGTCTTTAGTAGGCACTGGAATCCCCAAAAAGATACCAGCAAAGGAATGGATTTGCTAGCAAGGCAAGAACAATTTTTAAAAAAATCAAAATTTCCCTTCCTATGTGTCCTTATGTAGGTTTATAGCAGTAGGAATGGCCAGATTAGAAATGTATTTTCTCAGCTCAAAGGATCTGGATTAAAGATGTGTCTTCCTATTGTAAAGATCCAAATTAAAATTGTTTATTCCCACTTCAAATTAAGCAAAATCCTTCAAAGGTGTGACCTTCCTTTTTGGGGTTTTAGTTATTTCTAGATGTAGTCAATCAAGTTATTCAAAAATAGCCATCATATCCTCTTAAACCAAACTTGGGTTTCTTTCTCAGAACCACAGATGTATTTCTGAGTTTCATGTCTGATGATATAAACATACAAAAGGTAGTTTTGTGTCATAGTTTGAGAATATTTGTAAATGGATAACTTAGACACATCTTCCAATTTTGTGACATTACTTCTAAATTCATTAATAGAAAATAAATTTGGATTTTGAGTTCTAGCAACACAAAACTTGAAAATTCTGTTATCTTGTATTTGACAGATGGATTGATATACTATTTTGGTGAATTCACAATGGTTGCATAGTGGGACTTCACAGAATGACACTCTAAAGAGTCTAAAAACAACAATAACCTTTAAATGAATATGGTGATCAGAAGAGACCTTCATTGAAAAACTCTGAAGTATATTGAAAAGTTACTCTCATCTGGGACCAGGTTCTGTCTGTGGTACCCTTAGGAGACAGGAATAGAGTTTGGCTGGGAGGGTTTCCTCCAACTGCACCTAAAAGTGGGGCATCGCATGGTGACTCTGCCCTCAACTATATCAGCACAGAATGACTAAGGACTTGAAATTCAGACCTCTGCCCAGAGCAGAGTCAGAGATTGATTAATCAGACTGCTTGCTCAGAGGTCACAGGAGACATGTGAGCCCTCTTGCCACAACTGACTAGGAGCCACCTAATTGTGAACCACTGAAGCCATGGGCAGATGCCAGTGCAAAAATATATATAATAATATAAAGAACAACAAGGTAACACCAGGAGAAAAAGGTGGTTCTATGACTAGAAGACCTGAACAGAGCAATGAAGAGGAAGCAAAGGAAGCAACTCCAAAAGCACCTTTATGAAGATCATTGAAGCTCTCAAAGAAGATATGAAAAATTCACTTAAAAAAAGAAGAAAATACAAACAAAAAATGGGAAGAGATGAACAAATCCTTGAAAGAAAACCAAGAAAAGGTAAACCAAAAAAAATGAAAAAAAAAACATGCCAGGAACTAAAAAATGAAATAGAAGCAATAAAAAACGCACAAAATGAGGCAAAAATGGAAATAGAAAACCTCAAGAAAAAAGCTGGAACTACAGATACAAGCACAACCAACAGAATACAAGAGATGGAAGACAGAATCTCTGAAGTGGAAGCCTCAGTAGTTGAAATAGATACATCAGTCAAAGAAAATACAAAAACCAAAAAAGCCATTACACAAAATGTTCAGGAAATCTGGGACACCATGAAAAGACCTAACTTGAGAATAATAGGAATAGAAGAAGGAGAAGAATACCAGCTCAAAGGCACAGATAATGTTTTCAATAAAATCATAAAAGAAAACCTTCCTAAATTGAAGAAGGAAATGCCTATAAAGATACAAGAAGCTTACAGAACATCAAATAGATATGACCCCTCCCAAAAAAGTCAGTGCACCACATAATAATCAAGCCACACAACATACAGAACAAAGAAAAAATTTAAAAGCTGCAAAAGAAAAGGGCCAACTTACCTATAAAGGCAGACCCATCAGAATAACACCTGACTAATTGAAATGATGAAAGCTAGAAGGGCTTGGTCAGAAGTTATACCGACACTAAAAGAACATGGCTGCCAAACTAGAATACTATACCCTGCAAAATTATCAATCACCATAGATGGAGTAAACAAGGTATTTCATGACAAAGTCAGACTGAGACAATACCTATCTACCAACCTAGCACTACAGAAAGCATTAGAGGGAAAACTCCAACCTAAGGACCCCAGATACACGCATGAAACCACAAATAATCAATAATCCCACAGAAGAATACTCCAGAGAAAGGAAATACAAACAAGTTACCACCAAAAATAGCAGGAAATATCAATCAGTGGTCACTAATATCCCTTAATATCAATGGACTCAACTCTCCTATAAAAAGACACACACTAACAAGATAGATACAACAACAGAAGCCATCCTTCTGTTGTCTACAAGAAACACACCTCAACCACAAATACAGACACAGGCTTAGAGTAAAGAGTTGGGAAAAGATTTTCCAGTCCAATGGTTCTAAGAAACAAGCTGGGGCTGCCATCCTAATATCTAACAAAACAGACTTTAAGCTAAAAGCAATTAAAAGGGACCAAGTTACTTATTCATTACTTATTCATCACAGGAAAAACTGGTCAAGAGGAGATTTTGATTCTGAAGAATTATGCCCCTAATATAAGGGCACCTACCTATGTAAAAGAAACACTGCTAAAACTCAAATCCCACATCAATTCTCACACCCTAATAGTGGGAGACTTCAATACCCCACTTTCACCCCTGGATAGGTCAACAAGACAGAGACTCAACAGAGTAATAAGGAGTCTAAAAGAGGTTATGATGCAAATGGATTTAATAGATATCTACAGAAGGTTCCACCCAAATGCAAAGGAATATACATATTTCTCAGCTCCTCATGGGTCTTTCTCTAAAGTTGACCAGATAATTGGTCATAAAGCAAATATCAATAGATACAAAAAATGAAAATAATCCCTTGTAAGATATCAGACCACCAGGGCCTAAAGTAAAGAGTTCAACAAAATCAAAAATCACAGAAAGCCTACCAACTCATGGAAACTAAACATCACTCAGCCAAATTGCATCTGGATCAAGGAAGAAAGTAAGAAAGAAATTAAAGTCTTCCTAGAATTTAATGAAAATGAGTGCACAAAGTACCCAAATTTGTGGGATACAATGAAAGCAGTCTTAAGAAGAAAATTCATAGTGCTAGATGCTTATATGAAAAACCTAGAGAAATCCCACACTAGAGAACTAACAGCTCAGCTGAAAGCCTTAGAACAATTACAAGGAATCTCACCTTGAAAAAGGAGTAGATGGCAGGAAGTAATCAAACTAAGAGCTGAAATCAATACAATTGAAACAAAAAGAACAATACAAAGAATCAATGAAACTAAGAGTTGGTTCTTTGAGAATGTCAACAAGATAGATAAGCCTTTATCCAAACTAATCAAAAAGCAGAGAGAGAGTGTCCAAATCAACAAAATCAGAAATGAAAGGGGGACATAACAACAGACACCTAGGAAATCCAGAGAATTATCAGATAATACTTCGAAAATCTATACTCCACAAAAAAGGAAAACCTAGAAGAAATAGACAGCTTTCTGGACAGGTACCATTTACCAAAATTAAATGAAGATCCGATTAATTACCTAAACATGCCTGTAACCCTTAAGGAAATTGAAGCTGTCATTAAAAGCCTCCCCCAAAATAAAATCCCTGGTCTCAGATGGTTTAAGTGCAGAATTCTACCAGACATTCAAAGGAGAATTACTACCATTACTCCTCAAACTATTTTACACAGTAGAAACTGAAGGAATATTGCCAAATTTCTTTTATGAGGCCAAAATTACCCTAACACCCAAGCCACTCAAAGACACAACAAAGTAGGAGAATTACAGACCAATTTCCCTCATGAATATTGATGCTAAAATTCTCAACAAAATTTTAGCAAACTGTATACAACAATATATAAAAAAATATCATACACTATGACCAAGTAGGCTTCATTTCAGTAATGTAAGGCAGGTTTACCAGACAAAAAACCGTAAACATCCATCTTATAAACAAACTAAAGGAACAAAACCACATGATCATATCCTTAGATGCTGAAAAAGCTTTTGACAAAATCCAACACACCTTTATGATAAAAGCTCTGGATGGATCAGGAATACAGAGACAATTTCTCAGTATAATAAAGGCGATCTACAAGAATCCAACAGCCAGCCTCAAACTTAATGGAGAAAAACTTAAAGCAATCTCACTAAAATCTGGAACTAGACAAGGATGTCTTATCTCCCCTTAGATATTCAATATAGTTCTTGAAGTTTTAGCTAAAGGAGTACGAGAAGGAAAGGAGATTAACCAGATACAAATTGGAAAAGAAGAAGTGAAACTATCTCTATTTGCAGTTGATATGATTATATAAATAAATGACCCATAAAATTATTCCAAGAAACTTCTACAGCTGATAAGCCCCTTCAGCAATGGAGCAGGATACAAGATTAACTCAAAGAAATCAGTAGCCCTTCTATAAACTAAAGATAGAAGGGCTGAAAAAGAAATAAGGGAAACATTACCCTTCATAATAGCTACAAATAGTATTAAATGCCTTGGAGTAACTATAACCAAAGAAGTAACAGACCTATTTGACAAAAATTTTAAATCACTGAAGAAAGAAATTGAAGAGGATATCAGAAAATGGAAAGCTCTCCCATGTTCCTGGATTGGTAGGATCAATATAGTAAAAATGGCAATTCTACCAAAAGCAATCTACAGATTCAATGCACTGCCCATCAAAATCCCAACACAATATTTTTTGGACCTTGAAAGAACAATACTCAATTTCATTTGGAATAACAGGAAAGCCAGGATTGCCAAAACAATTTTGCTCAACAAAAGAATCTCAGGAGGCATCACCATCCCTGACTTCAAGTTATACTATAGAGCTGCAGTAACAAAAACAGCCTGGTACTGGCATAAAAACAGACTTGTGGATCAATGGAATAGAATTGAGGATCCAGACATTAACCCAAAAACCTATGAACACCTGATCTTCTACAAAGAGGCCCAAAATATTCAGTGGAAAAAGATAGTATATTTAACAAATGGTGTTGGCATAGCTGGATGGTAGTGTGTAGAAAAATGCAAATAGATCCAAGCCTGTCACTCTGCAAAAAACTCAAATCCAAGTGGATCAAAGACCTCAACCTAAACCCAGCCACCTTGAACTTGATAGAAAAGAAAGTGGGAAATACACTTCTACGAATTGGCACAGGCCACCACTTCCTAAATATAGCACCAGTGTCACAGACACTAAGAACAGTAATCAATAAGTGGGATCTCCTGAAGCTAGGAAGCTTCTGTCAAGCCAAGGACACTGTCAATAGGACAAAACAACAGCCTACAGAATGTGAAAAGATTTTCACCAACCCTACAAATGATAGAGGACTGATCTCTAAGATATATTAAGAATTCAAGAATCTAGAGTTGAAAACCTTGAATAAACTAATCAAAAAATGGGGTTCAGATCTAAAAAGAGAATTCTCAGCAGAAGAATTATGAATGGCTGAACAGCACCTGAAAATGTGCACATAATCTTTAGCCATCAGAGAAATGCAAATCAAAACAACTTTGAGATACCACCTGACACCTATCAGATTGGCTAAGATAAAAGCCACAGATGACAGCCTATGCTGGAGAGGGTGTGGAGCAAGGGGAACAGTCCTCCATTGTTGGTGGGAGTGTAAGCTTGTTCAGCCACTTTGGAATGCAATATGGCTGTTTCTCAGAAAACTGAGAATCAATCTCCCCAATGTCCCAGCAATACCAGTTCTGCGTGTATACCCTAAAGACTCACAGTTGCACTCCAATGGCATTAGCTCAACTATGTTCATAGCAGCATTATTTGTAATAGCAAGAACCTGGAAACAACCTAGATGACCCTCAAATGAAGTAATAAAACTTCAGGATTAAGAAACTGTGGTACATCTACACAATAGAGTACTCCTCAGCATTTAGAAAAAATGATATCCTAAAATTTGCAGGCAAATTGATGGATCTTTGAGAATATCTTTCTGAGTGAGGTATCCCAAACCCGGAAAGATAAGCAGGGGATGTCCTCATTTATTAGTGGACTCTAAACAAAACAAAAACCAAAAACAAACAAACAAAAACTGCAAAGCATGCCCAAGCTGCAAGCCACAACCATTGAACAGTTTGGGATTAGAAACACCTTGGACTGACTCCTTGGATCCCACTCCCCCTAGAGGAACACCTGACTCAGAGTTGAATTTGCTGGGAGAAAACTGGATTTGTCAGGATTTGAGGCTGAACTAAACAATATTGGGACCGTGGGACCTTGGGACCACCTGCTCATTGGGAGGATGGGGAGATGTGGAGAAGAGAGAATGACCTGATGTGGTGGGAGGGGGAAGGGACCTTGAATAAGGATATGCAAGGATAGAAAATATTACTTCTTTATTCACAGTAATAAACAAAACAAAACAAAAAAAACAAAACAAAAAACCCAAACAAACTAACAAACAAAAAGAAAAGATACTCTCTTACTATTTAAGAACATTCAATTTGTATTTTTTTTAGTTAATTAAGTAGTTAATTAATTATAATAATGCCTTTTTTTAATCTATGTATACCCTTGTTCCAGCTCCTTTTTCCCTCCCAACCCCTCCAAGTCAACCTTCAGACTCCCTCTTTCCCATTTCCCATCCCCTCCCCAGAAATGTCAAGGAAATAGTTTGGCATATAAATGCATGAAGGAAACAGACTATCTTTGATTACAGTCTTTGACTATGATGTCATTACTACATCTATTTAAAAATAAGTGTCTTTGGGACAATGGTCCTTTCAGATTAGTTTAGTCTGCCCTTTTCTTATCTATTTTATTTTTTGAGATCATAATGTAACTACATGATTTTCTGTTTTCCTCCTTCATCCTCTCACATACTCGTCCATTTTCAAATTTTGATCTTTTAATTAATTATTATTTCATGTGTATGTGTTTGTTCCTAAGTATATAAATATGACCTGCTTAGTCTGTATAATGTAACATGTATGTATGTTTTAGCTTCATCTATTTTTTAAATTTATTTTTGTGGCTTTTTACAGTTGAGTTAGTTAATGGACATCTCCTGTAGCTCCAACTTTTTCTATTAGTGATTTCAGAATTGTATAGACAGTTCACCTTTTCCTCTACTTTCTTCATTTTCAATTAAATTAAATCAATGTTTACAGAATATATGTATAATAAAACTTAGAAAAGAATAAAAGCCTACTATAGAGAACTGATTATTTTATGACCTCTGTAAAGACAATGGTAAAATTATGCTTTTAATTGCATTTTTCAATTAGTGTCTGTGTGTTATCACTTTTCAAGGTTTTGTTTGTTTGGTAGTAACAGTGTGGATCTTTTAATGTGTTGCTAATACCATCCAGGAAAAAAACAGTGTCATTTTCCCCCAACAGTTGCCTTTGTGGGCTCCGACTCTTTGAGAGTTCATGCCAGCTTTCTCTTTCATTTGTAATGACGCTTATATGTTTAGGTGTCTATTTTATTCCTCAGACTGATCCTTATGCCCAGAGATTCTCTTTTTTTGTACAGATGCATAGGGTCTGTTGCTACATAAGTCTGTTTACTGATCAGTTTTGCTAGTCAGAAATAAAACTCTGCATCTCAGAAAGATCACATGGTTTTATTACTGACCCAGCATGCCCTGGAAGGCTGTCAGGGTCTGTCCTGTCTAAGCCTGACATTATTTCTTTTCTGCAGTTACCAGTGTGACTCAGAAATCAATGTTTTTGTATACTTGAATGTGTGAACACAGTACTGTGTAGCCCCTACTGCTGAAATCCATTTTCAGGGGGATCATCTCTCTTGTCATTTCCCTGAAAGCACTACCATGTAGATTTTTTTTAGAAACCTTGTGTGCAGCAAGATAATGTACTGGGTTTTGTACCTTTTGTTTCTTGCTCTTTTGCAATGTCTCGATGTTGCCCTCAGAAAGAGACAATAATACCAGATAGTGGGATGGACAAGCTGAACACAATGATTAGAAGGAAGTGGTTTCCCTAGCAACAATAACTATGCAAAGGAAGCCACAGTACTTATCCACTACTCAAGTTGCCTTTCCTAAGGTTTGAATAAAACAGACAAGAGGATCTGAATTCTAAGTGTCTGATTCTGAATCATTTCTAGGAAACAGAATTATAGCAAACAATTATTATCCAGAAAGAATTTAAGAATTCAACCAGTGTATAATATACTTTTACATGTCATTTGTTGTCTTCCAAACCATCCTTTTCTAATTATTGTATTAGTATATTTGAATTTTCATTGGATGTTGCCAGGAAATTGTTAATTATCTCAAAGTCAAAGAAAGTAAATAATTTGTAAAAGCCTGACTTAAAAAAATTCTCTCATTGTATTTTTACCATTAGGAAAATAGACTTTTTACTACATTGACTTAATGATCTACAGATTAAGTGATATGATGAGAAAGGCATGAATACCTCTCATTTTTTTTAAAAAAGAAGTATTTTAGTTCCTTATAGTATTATATTTTAAAGAATATTCTTTTCTGAGTCTGTCACCTGCTTTGGCATTTCAATATTAATGCTTTGATGTGATTATTAGCCACTGTTTTATAGGTGCAAAATAGCATAGTGACATGATTTTTTTGCATTGGCTGATGAACATTTTACATTATTTATATGCATATCAAATCACATGACTAGCCATCATTTCGATGTTGTGTAGTTCATGCAGATTAGAGAAACCTGTCATGATGTGTGGAAACAAGTACTGATGAAAGAAAAACCATGTGACAAATTAATACTTCCTCGCACCAACCCATCTTTGAAAAAAACCTGCCACCATTGCCAATTACTGCCTCAAACATCACGACTTACTCATGGAAATATTACTAACTATATGGTTGTAAATTATTGAAAGAAACATTTCTTATTGTGGTAAAACTAAGTAAGATATAAATTCTGTCCAATAGGCATTTTCTATCAAGGCTGGCCAAATGATACAGCCAGTAGAGGTGCCTGCTACTCACCAGCATTATGCTCTGAGCAGTCAAGATCTCATGGCACATGCATATAAAATGTTCACAAAATAAATAAAATTAATTTAAAAATGTGACATATTAAGAAAATAAACAGTTTTAAAAATATGTACAGGCCTGCCAGAAAACTAGGTAGTCTACCAGCAGATCTTTTCTCCGTCTGTTCACTGAGATACAGTCCCCCACTGTCACCCTCAGTTCTTCAGCACAGTAGCTGTGGCAGCCCCCTATGCCACTTTGTTTCCATTTCCTGTAAATCCCACAGATCTCCCTCTACAATTGCACTCTCATGACACTTTGCTTTGCCTCAACCCCAAACCCCAGAAGGTACCCTGCTAGGAAACCGAAGGACCATCCCTGCCAGGAAACAAATGTGCTGGAGGTAGACTCAAACCTCTCCTTCTGCTTCTCTAGACCCAATCCCCTGGTCTCATACCCACTTTTATAAAACAAAACCTGGTGCAATTTCCCTTGCCTCTCTGACCTCATCCCCAAGATACCACAAAGATCATCTCCAAGTTTCCTTCTCCAAATCATTCCAGTATCCCAGCCCAACACCAGATGGCATTCCTTATGAACACACAAGCTGAGCAGGCCAGGGAATTAGGTAAGATAACTGAAAACCTTCACCATATCTTCCTCTCCTCCAACCCCAATCCCACTATCTCTTCCCTATTTCTGCAACAGATCACCTGCTGCAGCCTTCCTTGCCCCTCTACCCACATCTCCTGTGGATCCCACAGACCTCATCCTTCTAGCCTCCCTTTGCCCACTTCGTGCTTTATCCCAGACTCCAGCTCCAGCAGACACTCTCTGCTAACCTATAGATCTCTTCTGCCAGAGAAACAGGATTATAAGTATCAGCTCCCAATAGCTAGAAATACATTTTATCTGAAACTACCACAGGCCATAACTATCAAGTCAAAGAAAATTTCCTATTAGGCAACAAAAAAGGCATACCACTGTTCAAAAATCTAGAGTGGAAACAGAAATCAAGAAATAAAACAACCACCCAACAAAGACAAATACAGAAATCAGCATCAACACATAAAATCATCCCTAGATGCCAGTGTAAAAACACAATAAATAATAAAAGCCAGGGCAATATGTCTTCACTAGTGCAGGCTATGTTACAACAGCAGGCCTTGTACAACAGTGAAACAGCTGAAATACAAAAAAAAAGACCATAAAACCACCTGTATGAAGATGATAGAGGTCCTGAAATGAGATTTGTTAAATCCCTGAAAGAAGTTCAGAAAATAGCAAACTATGCAAGATCTGTAAAATGCAAATAGAATGAAGAAAACATAAATTGAGGAAATTCTGGAAGTAAAAAGTTTTTGTATTTGAACAGGAACTACAAAGGCAAGCTTTATTAACAGAATACAAGAGAAAAAAGATAGATTCTCAGATATATAATATAATAGAATATAGGACATATAATTTAATATAAATATTATGTGTCATATATCTATAATATACAGAATATCTAATAAATATATAATATGTAGTAGAAATGGGTACATATGTCCATAAAAATATTAACTCTCAAAATATTCAGGAAATCTTGGACACTCTAAAATGAATAAATCTAAGAATAGTAAGACTAGAGGAAGAAAAAAAATCCAAGCTCAAAGGCACAAAACATATTTTAACAAAATCATAGAAAAAAATTTTCCTAACCTAAATAAGGAGATGTCTATATAGATACAGAAGCACATAGAACATCAAATAGATTGGGCCACAAAAGAAAGCCCTCTTGCCTTATAGTAATCAAAATACTAAACCTATAGAATAAAGAAAAAATATTAAAATCTACAAAGGAAAAAGACCAAGTTATACATAAAGAAAGACCTATTAGAATTACACCTGACTTCTCAATAGAGATTCTAAAAGCCAGAAGGACCTGGACAGATCTCTTAGAGACTACAGATGCATATACTCAGCATCAATATGATAGATATTTCTATAACAATAGATAAATAGATAACAATATTTCAATAACAATAGATAAAGAAAATAAGTTACTCCATAACGATGTCAAATCAAAACACTATCTACAAATACAGGCACACAGAAGGTGTTAGAAGGAAAACTCTAACATAAAGATATTAAACATACCCATGAAAACATAGGGAAAAAATCTCATATCAGCAAAATCAAAAGAAACACACACATACCACCATCACCACCACCAAAAATAATAGGAATCAATGATTATCTCTCAATATCGATAGTCATTATTACCCAATAAAAAGATACAGACTCACAAAAAGAATGTGAAAACAGTATCTGTCCTTCTGTTGCATCCTAGAAATGCATTTCAACATCAAGAATAGATATCACAATGTAAACATTTGGAAAAAGATATTCTAAGAAATTTATGGTCTAGCTATTTTAATATGTAACAAAACAGACTTCAAGCCAAAACTAGTCAAAAGAAGGACATTATATACTCATAAAAGGAAAACTCCAAGTGGACATTTCAATTCTTTAATTTTATTTTTTTGGCGGTAATGTTTATATACTTGTTTAAATATATTTTTTATTTATAAAATAAAGGGTATTTTTTGTTTCCATGTATTCCCCTGTTCGTGCTCCCTTCTGTCCTCCCAAATGTTTATCAATGAGTCTTTAGCCTCTCCACTTCCTATCCCCTCCCACAAAAGGGCAAGAAGTCCCAAGGTATGTCAACTCAGGGTGGTGAATACTGTACAGGCAAGTTCGATTTCTACATCTCATTATCAAGACTGGGTTAGTTGTTGCTCTGCAGGGAATGGACTCCAAGGTGTCAGCCTACTCACAGAAACACAAGCTGATGCCACCCCTTCAGGCTCCACATATTGTCCATGCCAAATTACAGATGGCTACACTTGGAGGTCATAGTTGCATTTCCCAATGGTTCCCCAGAGGATGTTCTTTATACAGTGAACTCTCCACAGCTCCAGGCAGCCATAACTGGAAGTTTTTCTCATAAGCCATGTACCCTTGTCTCATTCACATTCTTCTCCCCAGCACTCACCTGGACCAGGAGCTCAGCCCAGTGCTCAGCCATGGACCTCTGCCTCCTCCACTATTCATGTCTGAGTGTAGGTTTTGTGATGATTTGGCCTATTAATCAGATCATATTGGTACCCAATATCTATCCCCCAACACAAATACCAGGCTTTATATTCTCTTCTACTAGGATCAATTTTCCTGTTTTCTGTCCTTGGGCACATAAGATACAGAACAGGAACTTTGCCCAAATGTGACTCTTTGGACTGCTGAGCAGCACTAGGTAAACGGACAGGTATTCAGCGCTTTCTTCATCCACTCCCTTCAGGTGTGCTCTCATAGCCCATTTGTCCTTGTCTCCTATTGAGAAAGGTGAGCTGCTAAGGCTCTGTCCAGCTTCCTCCAGGAGAGAACGGAAGTTGCTGATGGTCCAGCTGTAAGAGAAATCC